>RDPX01000519.1:608307-629391 GCA_003991215.1 Morbakka virulenta | reverse complement strand
GTTGTTGAAAACCGTAAAATCGTTCAGCGATGACATAGGTATGGAGTTTGGTCTAGATAAGTGTGCCAAGGCAACTTTTAAGCGAGGAAAACTAATTACGTCTGAAAATATAGAGTTAGATGATGAAACCGTAATAAAACAATTAGATCAAGAAGGAACTTATAAATACCTAGGAGTAAATGAAGGCGATGGTGTACAACACTCAAAAATGAAGGAGAAAATACGAAAAGAATGCATCCGCAGAGTAAGATCAATCCTGAAAACCGAATTAAACTCTAAAAACAAATTAACAGCAATCAACACTCTTGCGATACCTGTTGTTACTTATAGTTTTAATGTGATAGATTGGAACCTGACTGAGCTAAAAAATATTGACACCAACATTAGAAAGCAACTGACATCCAATAGAATGTACCACCCGAAGGATGACCTACCGGATAATCAGAACCAGGGTGTCCCTAAACCTGATTCTGTAGTGCCACAATCCACAAAGCCTAATAAAGGAAAACAAGTAAAACGACAGTAAAAACCAGAAAAAGTATACAGATTAAAAAGAAATACAATGTCACAGACCAGGCTTCAATTGACACCTCGAATGAAATTCTGAAATAGCGAATAGAGGTTAAACCCAAGCGATTACGGTGATATGAAAAGGGAACTAAAATTTATAGACAAAGCAAGACCTTCAAAACAGATACTAAAACGTTTTACAAAGAATTGGGCGAAAGTATGATATGAAATTAGTACAATCTGTTAATAAAATCATATTTAATCCTGAAGACATTCCACCTTGGTTAACTGAGGGAATTACTTACCTTTTACCAAAGTTCGAGGAATTTGTTTAAAATTATGCCTTGCAACTACCAACAAAATTTTAACACCAATTATCACTTATAAAATATACAGTTTCCTTGAAAACAGTGATATTGTCTTCCTCGAACAAAAAGGGTTCAAGCGAAGCCCCAATGGATGTAAAAGCCAACTCTTAATCATCAAAATGACTTCAGAAAACTGTAAAAAGAAACGTAAAAACCTCAGTACAGCTTGGATAGATTACCGCAAAGCTTCTGACAGTGTCTCCTTGATTGGATACTCAAACGTTTTGACTTTATAAGATCTCTCCGGTAATCTCTAACTTTTTCAAGAACAGCATGGCAGGTTGGAATACCCGTGTTCTTCTTTCACATTCAAAGGGTACTAGTCAGTCTAATAACATCAGAAACGAGGTAGTTTTAAGGATGACTCCCCTTCTCCCCTTCTATTTTGTATGTCTTTGATTCCTCCTTCTAATGAATAGAATAAAACTGGATATGAGTATAAGATCGTTGAGAATATTATCAATCACTTTTTTTATATGGACGACTTGACGTTATTTGCGAAAAATGATCGTGAATTAGAAAGTCTCCTTAGTTAAAGAATTTGGTAACGACGTCGCCATGGACTTTGGCGTGGACAAATGCGTCAAATCGACTTACCTTAGAGACAAACTCTCTCAGACTTCATCGATTAATCTTGATATCAACACTAACATTAATGTGTTAGATCCAGAGGGAATTTACAAATATCTTGGCGTAAACGAAGTTGACGTGATCTACCATGCTACCATGAAGGAGAAGATGCGTAAAGAATATTATAGACACGTGAGAATGGTGCTTAAAACAGAGTTAAATGGAAAGAATATAATAGAGGCCATTAATACGCTTACTGTTCCTGTCATCTAGTATAGTTATAACATCATTAATTGGAACATGCTTGATTTGCAAAGAATGGCTGTTAAAACCAGAAAATTACTTACAGCAAACAACATGTTACACCCCAAAGCAGACGTTAACCTCCCGTACTCGCTAAGTCTCGAGAGGGGGAAGAGGGTTGATTTGGCTAGAACCATAAAACAACCACCACAAGCATAGATAGATATTTGGGCTCTGCCGATGATTGGGTGTTGCATCTTGTCTTTAACTATGAAAATAGTAAAAAAACTGGACTTTCAAACAGAAGGCTGAAAAGGTCGGAAACCAACAACTTTTTGATAAATGGAGCCAAAAAGCTCTGCACGGTCAGTATGTTCTTCGGAGTCGCAACGCTGATGTTGACGAAAATGGTACCAATCAGTGGCTTCGAAGTGCAAGTCTAAAGGCAGAGACGAAATGCTTCATAATCGCAGCTCAGAACCAAAGCCTTTTCACGAAGAACTATTGATCCATAGAGACTATTGATCAACTCATCTCCGGATTCACTTTACGTGTACCTACCTCTACCGAGTACGTGAAGTGGCATCACCGTGTCAGGCAATAAATTCATTGGCGAATATGTCTATACTATCAGATACCCGTACATCCAAACTGGTATGAACACAAACCTTCACCAGTCGTCAACTCAGAGGACGACATAGTAATCAAAGATCTAAAGTCAAAAACATGCACCTTGATAGATATGAGTAAACCAACTCACAGAAACATTGCTGTGAATGAGTTTGACAAACTTGGCAAGGATAAGGACTTTGAAATCGAAATTCAAAGAATGTGGAAACTTAACTTAATCCACAATAAGCGGTGATCAAAAAAGGCACAAAAAAATATTTAGACAAAATTCCCGGGGAACCACAGCTTTAGGAAATTCAAAAATAAAAAGTACAGCTCAAATCTTACATAAAACAAAGATAGACGAACTTTTGAATTGAAAGTTTTTAATACTATTTTTGCATATATTTTTGTACAGATTTTTTTACTGAATTCGTCCTTTTGCTATTTTTAATGTTCGTGTTTTGTATTATTTATTATTTATTGTTCATGTACCCCATACCACATAAATTCTGTTCAACCTGTCTACTAAATGTTCGTAAACATTTCTCTTAAAACCATTGTTTGCCCTAGGTCTTTTGTAGTGACCCGGTGAACAATTGTATCAAACAGCTAGCTTTATGAAAATGACTATAATAATGAGCTTAACTATAAATTTTCAGGGTGAAAACTTTTTTAAAACCACAGGATTCGATCCGAATTCCATGATTTACATATCCAAGGTAAGATTATTTTATGTATCTGTTTTGGGTTTTTTTTGCAGGAGGGGTAGTTTAGGTGATATACACCTATTATGTAAAAATATAATTCATAGAAAGTCCCCGCTGTAGTTACTTTTTCTTAAACTTTTCGATTCTAATATTTTTGCATAGCTAACTGTGAAAATACTTGTAGCTAGTGCAAGCATTTGAAATATGGAAAACTTTACTATTTGTAGTATAGTATAGTATAGTATAGTATAGTATAGAATAGGATAGGATAGTACAGTATAGTAAAGTATAGGATAGTATAGGATAGTGTAGGATAGTATAGGATAGTATAGGATAGTATAGTGTAGTATAGTATAGTATAAGATAGGATAGTATAGGATAGTATAGTGTAGTATAGTATAGTATAGGATAGGATAGTATACTATAGGGTAGTGTAGTATAGTATAGGATAGGATAGGATAGTATACTATAGGGTAGTATAGTATGGTATAGTATAGTATAGTATGGTAAAGTATAACATAGTATTATATAGTGAAGCTTAATTATGTAATAAATCAATATATATATATATATATTGTACTGGGTTTTTTTTATTACAAACCCATAGGAAGATTTCACATTTAACGGTAATGCTGGAAAATAATCACCCTATTAATCTGTATTTTAACTCATGGGCCTATACCCAAATGTTATACGATTTTGAAGTTTGCATTTTGAAAAATGCACCTGTATATAGGCCCAGGGGCCTATAATATTTCTATCAATTGGGACCCCAAAAAGTAAAAGATCCAACTTTTCAAAAATATAATTTTATGTATTAACAACACTTTTCCGGTTAGTCAATTTCAATATCTATGTCCGGTTCCTCTTCATGTTCTTAAATTTCTTTCGGATCAAGAAAGAATATTTTTGAAAAGTGCTGTTGGTTTTCTTCGAATCATTTTCCCTGTTACAATTTGACGCTTCCGTCTTTCTTCTATGACCACAAGTACTTTGTCAAGAAGTAGAAACCTCGCTTCAGTAAGTCTTTTAGATCTAGCCTTTAAACCCTTTGTTTTCGCAAACATTTTCTATTGGTGTACATTGGTTTATTTTTCATCGAATATTCTTTCTATCTGCAGATTTTATTTTAGATGTTACTGAAATATTTCCATCATTTTCATACAATCTCTTCAATATTGCCGTCTTGAATCTCAATGAGTAATGTTTTCTGGTTTCCATCTTATTTCAAAGGGGTTCTTATAGTGGGTTCGAATGTTTACATTTTTCTTTCGCAATCGAGCGTCAATAACATTCGAATAATATACTTTAATAAATTAATATTCGAATTGTTATCATTTTTTTTACAATTAACCTTTTTGTTAAAATTGTTACATCAGTGTAACAATTCGTTATTTATCTTGTATAATTTGTAACACATGCCAAGAACGTCAGGAACATATTATTCTGTATTATACTATATTACTTTTAGAACTTTATACTTGCCATCATTCCCTCTTCTGTATCATCTTCTGTCTTCTGGGAGAGTGTACACTCGAATTACGTATATCTTTGTTTTATACGCTTCAAATCTAGCAGTGATAATTTGGTCAAAGACTGACTCCCAACCTCTCAGAACAGTTGAAGTGCCTCTATTCAGAAGAAATCAGCCCCTCTTGTGTGATGGTCTTCTGGATCTGCTCATAACAGTGTAATGTCATGCCTTGTAAGTCTTCCTGGATGTAAGCAAGATGAGATGGTCGTCCATCTCATCTCGCTTACATCCAGAGTCACTAAATGGTATTTATTCTATAATATGTATACTATCACTTACTTAACGGCGTAATTGTTGACCGGATGAGCTAACTCTCGCACTTTATGTAGTGTTTTTTACAGGGTGATGGTACCACCTTCGTCCCTAGCTTTCCTCCTTTCTCAGCCTGGCTTGGGAGAGGCTATGACAGAGTGTTAGCAAATAACAATAAGGATCACAGAGCCAAAATCAACACCAGACAGGCAAACTAGAATGGAACATTCAGAGTTGACATTTTTATGTTCTCTATCTTGTGTAACGTTTGCCAAGATAATTTCAACATTTGATGTATTTTTATTCATTTTCCTAATCTTTAACTCGTTGCTAGTGGAGGAGTCTGATATGAAGTTTCGGTCTGGTTTTTATTTAAGAAGCACTGTTATGAAAACACCACAGTCACATTTTGGGTAAAGAACAAAGTGAGAATAGTACTCCTATTGTTGAAGAACAAAGGTAAGACCAACATCGGAGCCTCAACTCAAAATTCCACGGTTCCTTTCAAAAATGGGTGTATACTGTTCTTATGACCTGACGAAAGTGGAATCCGATTTTCTTCGAAAATAAATGATTGATTTTCAAAACTGATGTTGTAGAAAAGTTGTTTGAGGAGATGATGAAGAGAACTTGCTTTAGTAGAAAGAGATGAAGTTGAAGAATTGTACAGCAAATATAAGCACGAAGATTATGCTCAATTTATTGAATGGGAAACAAAGTACGCTGGAATGATAAAATGAAAAAGCCCATAAAAAGACCATTGTGAAGGTTATATTGAATTTGGTTTGCTTTTGGGTGCCAAATACATTCTCCCTCTAATGAAATCCCAAAATCATCCCGCTGTTTAAATTTAGGGCAAAAGGCAACGTGAGAACAATATGCCTAATGTTAAAGAGCACATAAATTCAANTATACTTGCCATCATTCCCTCTTCTGTATCATCTTCTGTCTTCTGGGAGAGTGTACACTCGAATTACGTATATCTTTGTTTTATACGCTTCAAATCTAGCAGTGATAATTTGGTCAAAGACTGACTCCCAACCTCTCAGAACAGTTGAAGTGCCTCTATTCAGAAGAAATCAGCCCCTCTTGTGTGATGGTCTTCTGGATCTGCTTATAACAGTGTAATGTCATGCCTTGTAAGTCTTCCTGGATGTAAGCAAGATGAGATGGTCGTCCATCTCATCTCGCTTAGCAAATAAGAAGAAGAAGAAGAAGAAGAAGAAGAAGAAGAAGAAGAAGAAGAAAAAGTTTTATATAAGTGTTGTTATATGCAGATATGCAGTTATATTTTGAGATAAATTCTTGGTGTTGCCTTTGGTAGTCATATTTTTGTTGTACAAACATCAACTAAAGTATACATTATTTGAAGCGATATTGACATGAACTGATTTCATTTTATCTTTAATAGGCCATGGACCTATTCGACATGGGCGAAGGATTTGATACCTGTTCGGATGGATTGTCAAGAGTAAAATCACCAACGCTCGTATGACAATGTTTTAATCGAATTTTTTATACCAGAACGTTACGTATAACGACTTCGGTGCAAGTTGTTAAGTAGTGTGCTGCAGTGTGTCAGTAAAAGGAGTCTTGTTTGTTTTCCTGCACTTTATTGTTTTAATCTTTTCTTTTGTCATCACCTTTACTTTTCAATGCATCTTTACTTTTTTGAATACAAATACGTCTAGCTTTGGTTTTCTTGTTAATTTTTTTGTATTGTTATTAAATCATTATTACTATTGTTTTTGTTTAAATTAACATTAAATGAATATATGCCAAGATTTTCGTACCACCTTTAGTCCCTTCCCGCACAGATGTGATAGTCAGGTAATACGATACTTAGGTATGCTAATGTGTTGAGCTTCTGATAAGGATTTATATATTCTTATACACATATATTTACATATATTTTTTTATAATTTTGTATTAATATTGCTCTTACACTGTAAAAGTATAGTTTTACTGCGATGAGAGTGATTTGGTTCGTTTTGTTGGAGTTTTTTGCGGCCGCAAATTTGGTTTGTAAAAGTTGGTATATTTGCTTTATGATAAATTGTAGCAAAGAGCATGTTATTGGCGTTTTTCTTTATGCTATGAGGTGAACATATTGAAAACGTCGTGTGAAAGATTGTTTCTTTGGGCTGGGTAGGTTGAAGTTGGGAACTCGTGGTTTTTGTTAAATATCCTTCTATCGATACCAATCAAGAAGTGATACACCCAAGGTCTGACATTGGTATTAAAAGTACTGCTTGTTACCTTAGTTGTGGTGATAAAGGATTCAAATATTACAGTGGTCTTAAACCTCAGCTGGAAGGCTATATCTTTATTGCGAAAGTGAGTTTATTATATGACGAGGAACTTAAGATAAGAAGTGATTAGCACGGTGGTTCTGGAAGTGATTTAGCTTATTGGACAAACTTGAGATAAAGGGCGCTGACAGTGTATCGGATTGACCGTGTCAAACAAACCGTACTGAATAGCGTTGACGTCTGCTAGCATTTGGCTAAAGGAAAACACAGAATAGTTTGAAAGCATCAAGATTGTGGAGAATAACCCCGTTTTTGTTGTTTTGCCTTTAGAATCTATGAACCAAACCCTTTTAGCATAGCTTGATTAATAAACTTTGACTTTCAGAGCAGCATACTCACCCAACTTGTGTTTACCACTATTTTATCGACTGCAATTATTTAATTACTGCGTTTACCTTAGTCAAAAGAATTTATACCGACACGTTACTGAGTCGTAATATTAAAATAATAAAAAAACAAAACCAATTAAACATAATTTGTTTAATGAAAAAAACACTAAAAGAAACTGTGGAAACTGAAAAATGAGTCAAATCATAAACTATGCGTTTTGTAAACAACTGTTTTATTGCCGGAGATATGGAAACTACATTCTTTACCAGATCATTTTTGGAATCTTTTCTTTTTAATGATTGTGTTTCGACAGTAAAGTAAAAGAATACCTATGTGGTGAAAGTAATATGGCAAAGAATGAGGCTGCAATATCTCAGCTAAAGCAAAGGAGTGTTTTTGTGTTTTTGTGTGTGCAATGAGATTATTTCTTGTAAATTGGCAGTGCATAGCGTATTTGGAGGATAAAAAGCAGAGATCATCACTTCTCCAGTGCATGGCTCCATTTTCTAGAAGTGTCTGAAAAAGAGGCCACAGACTACTTGTTTGAATTCATTGAGTTAAAAGGGTTTTTTCCTATTTTTTACCTGTAATTGGAAAAAATAACTGATTCCTTTGGTTCAATGTCTTTTACAGTAGTCTGGCCATGACAGAGCTACTTAACGGAAAATAGATACACGGAGATGGAAGTGTTTTAAAAGATAAAAAAACATGATTATTAGAGGATGTTGAACTGGGACGATTAGAGGCCCTTATTCCCAGATGATGCAGTCAGTCAGCTTGATTTGAATATCGGGAAGTTTCAGTACTGTAGTTGCTTTGAGGGTGCGAACGATGTCATAACAGTATCTAAATTGTTACAAGGATATATGTCAGCATGTCAAGCTGTGTGTTTAGTAGTCACCAACAAATGCGTCAGGAATAAGAATCCACAGTTTTTAAAGGTTCGAAAGCTACGTATTAATTTATTGCTGTCATGGTCAATTTTGCTTGTGAACTATTTCCTTTTCTTAATCCAGGATGCATGACATTTTTTCAGCTTGCCCTGATTGAGAAAATATTTAGTTTTAGACCTTTACAGAGGCTCTTTTTCCTTAGTATTGATAGCTACGAGACGCAAATATTTCTTTAATGTTTTTATTGTATTCTCCCAGGATTTTTACCTTTACACTTGTTTCCTACAACATTCTGTGATTAGTGTACTCCGAAATGTTGCCGTCAGGATCTGACTACACCGACTTTTCATTTGGAACACTCGTCCCAAACCTTCTTCTGTGCTGCAGCCTGGTATTGGTTGTCGAAAGTTACTTTTTAATCTGCGCCACTTAATGATAAGGTTAAATGTACATATTTTATCAAGGCGTATTTGGTACCACAGAACATTTTTTAATAAAACACACAGATGTGATCTTCAGGTTGTTGCGTGAACATTAATTCACGTCTTGTAATTTGTTGTGGGGCTTTGTTTATTGCAGGTATTAGGGGCTTCATCCGACATCCTTTTTCCTCCTGTCCAACAAGAACGGCTTGCCAACTGCATAAAAAATGGAGGTAGGTAATCCTTTAAAGTTTTGAAATAATATTCAATTTGAGTCCGTTTTTGAACAAGATTCCATTATTGTTTGGAAAGACAATTTTCATTCAGTATCATAATCCTTTTGTCTCCTTTACTTCATTTTGCTTATTTGCAGAAAAGTAAAAATTATGGATGTATATATATATATATATATATAATATAATATAATATAATATAATATAATATAATATAATATAATATAATATAATATAATATAATATAACCCCATAAAAGCTACAATGCTACCCCCATCTTCTTCTTATCTCTAATACTACTATGTAAATGGTGAGTGCCAACTTTACACCGACTGGAGGCTAGATGCTAAAATCCACATCACAATATAATATTCAATTGAAAAAGCATTTTTTCTGACAAGATAATGAAACCTTAAAACCCACTTGCTGTATGGATTACGTTTGAAATCGTTGGACCGTTGCTTTCCATGAAGCTTTTCTGCTAATTTCCACTTTTTGAGTATGTACGTAACAAGCACTTGTGGCATACAGGATTAAGAGAAATTAGTAAATTATCATCATGCGGAGTAAGCTGATCAAATCAAATAATCACAGAAAATACCATTTGTATAGATTGGGGTTTTGCCGACTAACTTTGTTTTGGTGCATAACAGTACAGTCTGATGCGCTTTTTTTTTACTGTGCGATAGAAGACTATTAAAAGGCGCTTTGTTTACATTGGCATTTATTGTGTCATTTTTTCAAGTTGCTACTGGTAAAGGTGTAAGGATGACCAGTATGGTATGTGTAAGAAGGGTTCTTTTAATTTGAAGTGAACGCCAAGCCCTCGGACATTTTGGACTAATGTGAAAAATCAAATAATTTAGCAACGTATAACGCTCCGCGTAGGATAAGTTTCGAGAAAATATGTTATTAACTATAACACATGAGAGACATGATCAACAAGACATGCCTGGAATTTTAAAACAGTTCTCAACTTAAGTTTACAGCCACTTGCGTTTCCTGCCCGTCACCACACTTAGTACCTGTCTTTTCGACATCAACAAATCTTCTCAGACCACATTTGGGCCACACTTAGGATGCCGACAAAACATGCAAACGTAAACCCGAGTCTATCAATGCCTGTATAACTGCACAATATGTTGTAGTTTTTGAGTAGAAGATTAAGTGGCAAATATGATATGGTTTAGAACTTATCTCGGAGAGCAAAATTAATAGAACAGACTCCCATAAACTGTTTTGGCCTTGGTTCGAATCCAAATATATATAACTTCTTTTTTTAGTTTTAACGTCATTTTTCCCTAGCAATTTGGGCTCAGTCGGTGTCCTTCAGAGGGACTTTGATTTGGCAGTGAGGAATTTCTTAACCGGATGCTTTTCCTGACGCCAACCAATGGCTTTATTTTCTTTGTAAAGTTTCGAATTCTCCTCGACAGCTCGGGGAATCGAACCCGGAATTCCTGGTTAATATGCAGTTGCACTAACCATTAAGCCACGGCTCCTAATATAAATAACTCTGATGCACTTTAATTATTGTTAGTTCAGTGGGTTTTTTTTTGAGTGGATCTTAATTTGCTTGTATTTTCCCCAGGAAACAACAGGGTAGAGTTGATCATAGTGGACGGTAAATTTGGACATGATACATTTTTGATAGACGTTAAAGGAATGGGTGGTCATATTAAGGTACGTAATCATTTGCTAGAGAATATTTTTCACATATTTCTTTAAGATTGCAGTTTCATAAGAAACCATTGATGAACACAGGGGTCTGCGTGTGGCAAAGCCGATGTAGTACAATTAAATACAGTTGATTGAAGTTCAAGGCTGTAGCAGAATTAAAATGATCATGAAATTTCTTGCATATTTCTCCAATATTTGCGCTTAAGCTATCATTTCACTGATTTTACTTCACCTAGTCAGCGAAAATAACATCCTCAGTTTGAATAATTTTGACTCAGAGGAAGCCATAGATATAAGAGGTATATCATATCATGAGTTGTAAAGAACTCAGTCCTTCTTGAAGAGACGAACAATATAGTTTACAAACTATATGGTACTGCCCTGCCCCCTGCCCCCTGCCCCTATATTAATGAATCAAAACGTCCCTTGGAGGAAATGGAAAAAAGGAGCGAAAGCGAGATATTGAAAAAGGTGATACAAAGAGACATAAATTACCGGGACACTGCTGATGACAGTGTCAGACTTTCAACTGCGAAAATAAACAGACTATAAGCAAGGTGACCAATACAACAACGAGAAAAAGAAAAGAAACAATTCATTTCCTATACACAGCAATTACATCCAAGGTAATAAGTAACACTCTTCCAGAAATTTGCTTCTAGCTCTGAGGAAAGAAATACAACAAGCACAAGATAGATATAGCGACAACGCTCGGAAGAACTCGATTCACGTCACCACATAGGATCTCACTGTTAAAGCATAAAAAAAGGCTGTACTTGTGCAAGAGAATTATCTCTAGAACCACATAATGTGATGTTAAACAGACCTTTGGTAAGTCAGAAGCCTTTTTCCGCAAGGGGCTGTAATTTCACCGCTTACCTATAAGAAGTGATTCGAAGGTAAGCCCTGATACTTAAATGTGTTTGAAAATTGAAATGGATGCATATAAATATTACCTATGAATTTTTCTATGAATACTAATTGATTCCAATTTCAACGTGAAAAAGCCCATGACAACCATGTCTGTAAGATCTCTCAATCTTTATTATGTGCAACTTTATTTAGATTGACAGCGAATGATCATGAACAAAACATCTGGGTTACATTATACTTATATAAACATATATACCTATCTTATAAAATTTTTATTTCTTTTCTCCTTTTCACAGGAATTTCTTGAAAGAGACAACCTGTAAGGTTTTTTCTCACTAAACTGATATCCCTTTCTACAGTGTTTAGTAGACAGAATGTATAATAAGCTGTATTTCCTCTTTGTACATTATAAACAGGTAAATAGCAAATTTCTTAAGAAACAATTTTGTAAACGTATCTGGTGTAACGTACACATAGTGTAAGCAAACTTTTAAAGGTGACTGAAAGTTTAACCCTCTTATTTTCAATTACTTTTAAACATTTTTGGTCGGGTACTCAACAAAAACTTTTTGTGATAGAAAAAAACAGGAACATTATATAGATAACCTTTTGTTGGTGACTCACACCCAAATGTTCGAAACTCCGTGGCATAACTCTTATTTATTTAAGGCCAATTGTCATTCAAATGTTGAAAAACTTTCACTGGGCATAAATCTTAGCTTTTTAAACTCCAAAGTGATGTTGACACTTTAAAGGCAGGGCTTTGGGTTTTCGATTTCCTGGAATATATGGGAGCTGAATGTCACGTTGATTTTCGTTCGTCAATGCACTGAAAATGTATGTATGCTATATCTTGTTAAATGTAGTGCATTATTTGTAGGGGAGAGATTTCCATAAGACTTGTATTTAAGCTTCTACTTGGCTCCAACTACTGACAAGAACTTTAAACAATTTATTCCCTGACGTACCAGTTGTAGACCCCTTTACTATCCAACCAAATAGAAAAAGCTAGGGTTAATCAGACATTGTTAGGTATTAACTCCCCGATGTCAATTTTCTTCCTGACGCGTATCCACCATGTTAGGCGTCTGATGTATATGTATATATGGGGAACTTTGGGTTGGGCTTGAAATGCTATTTCAAATTCAAATTCACTTTTAACTTTAGGCTATATTTTATTGTGATTCAAAAGTAAATAGTGATATACACAAACAGTTGTAAAGCAATAGAGTTTTTACATCCGTTGATTATTTTGCTTGTTAGAAGACTGAACGTTTTCAAAGATAATTGAAGGTGAATCCCGGCCAACAAAGATGCAGATGCTTTTGGTCTTGATATTGAGGCGGTAGTTTTACGAAGATTTTTTCGCCTCGATCACAGGAGGCATTTAAGTAATGCACTTGATCATTCAGTTAGTATCGGTGTCTCTGATATAATCATTATGTATTTGATTATAATTGTAAGACATTAAAAGAAACCAATGCACACAGACTTCGGAATAAGTTTAAATCAAACAAAATAGACATGAATTCAAATAAATATATTGCACCATTAGTGTCACTAGTCGTCCATGCTTTGCTGTTACTATGGCAGGCTACAGGAAGGTTGTTGATTGTAAAACAACGGAAGCAGCAAGAATTATCAGTATTTCCGCCGAATAAAACACCCCAGTCCTGTTGACGCATACGCAAAGGTTTAGACTGCCTTTTGAAAGTTATCTCCAGCACAATCTTTATGACAAACAGCCAGGGAACAAAAGGGTGAAATCTCTAAGAGTACCCACCCTCGTCCATTTTGAGATTGTTGCCTGGAGAGCAGCCTTGAAAGATGACAAGGAGATGGTCCTTTGAACCCGAGATGCCATCTTTGAAACTATGCAGGATTGAATTTATTATCCCCGTGGGTTTTCCCCATTAGCTAACAACGGGGAGTATTTTACAGATCTCAATCTCTGGTTTTCAAAAGCGGCTTTCGCTTTCCAATTCCCATGACGCATTTTATTGACCTTATCAAAGCATATCGTACATGCAAGCTTGGGATACAGGTGCCCTTTGCTTCCTGCTTACGCTCTTAGATATAGGTAAACTTTGGTTTGTAGAGCAACACTAGCAAAACAGCCAGCATTTCCAAAAAACTGGACTTTTTTTAGAAAGTCTAATGTCTTTTATTAGCTCCAAGTAGCTGTTAAGTATTCTGTGCAAAGGACAGATCGCGCGCGCGCGCATTCTTGTGTGTGTGTATTATTGAAGAAAGCTCGTCACTTAAAATATTTCTGACCATATTTGCGTTATTTTCAGGATAACATTTTGGGGTTATTTAAGCACATGCATATTTATGTAGATGACTTACAAAGTACCTCATTGATTTTATTCCAGTAGAGGAAAATGTGAAATGGTAGTGAAAAGTATGTTTTTTGCGCGAGCTTTTCCTTCCAAATTGATTTCTAAGATAATATTTGTTTCTTTTTATAAACACAATTTTATTTCTATTCAGGTTTGTTTCGGTGATATGTTTTAATATACGAATGGTTGCAACGAATAAAACGATAATTTATTAAAGTCAGATGTACACATTGACATAATAATAGANTTCAGGTAGTCCCATAATTCCTTGCGTAGCAGTATTTGATGAAGCATTGTCCTTTTTAATGGTACGCTGCTGAGAGAGTTTATTTTATGCTCACCTATAAAATCGTGGCTTCTGTTTTTTATAGTGTTGGGATTTTCTACTTGTTCATCCATTTTAACTTCGTGTCTTTTACACATTTCACTTGATTGACAGTAATATTTTAACGCAGTCATAAATTAACTATCCGATTATGCTTATTCGTAAGAAATGCTTAAATCCAGAAGTATTTTAAGGTAGTGGTATCCAACCCTGTTGTCATCGGCTGTACCTTGCAACGAATAAAACGATAATTTATTAAAGTCAGATGTACACATTGACATAATAATAGAAACACCACAATTGTGGCTTTAAGACTAAAGGGGATAGAAAGACTAAGGATTACTGTTACAAAAATGATGAAATATGCCATTGCTACCGTTACGTATTATCGTGTTACTGAATTATATACAAGAAATCCTGCAATCTACCCGAGCTGAATTATTATTCAATGCTCTGAGAAGCAAATTTTAAAAAGATCTGAGTTGCTGTAGGCAAGGGCAACGCAAGTAGTCTCTATAGTCCAAAAATACTCGTATTTTGGTGGTAAAATCCAAATCCGAAGTGCGTACCTAATTTATCGAAATCAAGTTGACCAAAAAATGCCCTCTCGTGCTTTATGCTTACATTGACCCAAATATAATTTTACTTAGATGTGGCTCCATATGTTCACGTATAATTTTTCTTCGCAGTCGTTTTGGAAAATTCTTGTACTTTAGATGTAGCGGGTAGCTATCTTTCCCAGTCTCATTTTTACGATTTGAAATAAAATCTATTACTGCATCACCAACCCGTCTTTTGCCAATCAGGAGTTTGGGTTCTTTTGCCAGCAACCATGTGACTTGAAATTTAATTCGTCATCACTATCTTGTATAAGGTCAACGAAACGCTTACAGGTACCAGGGTCTACCAGTAGCATTCCTTTAGGTTTTTCAACACTATTTGAAACTCGCTCAAGCCATTCACATTCTTCCTATATCTCATATCATATTTCAATTTTTATAAGGAGCATAACACAATGTTGAACGAAGGAGACGTAATAGTTGGGTCCAAACAAAGCAACATGACAAACCCCTGTTTCCCATCTCCCTCAGTCAGGACAGCATTTGGGCATGCCTTTTGGGGAACCAAACGTTATCCAAGAAGGTATTAATGGTTTCTACTGTATCACAAGACCGTTCACGCTTGGTTACGCCGTTTTTCATGTCTGCAGCCTTTAATTTTTAATTTATTCGGATCCTATAAGGATACAGATGAAGATCTAATGTAAGAAATCTCGCAGAAAAAGCACTCATTCTCCGACCAGAATACTTATCTAGTTCCAAACTCTGAGAATTCTGAACCCAAAAAAGTCTGGCTTTTGATGGATTATGGCAACATTGAAACTTTCTTTGAAGAATGGCTTGCACTTCAGTTTATGATTTGTTGGTGAAATCACTTGCACAAAGTTGACTAATATATTCTGAAAGACAAAAGACTAAAAATTAAAATTTTTATTCCATAATTTCAAGTCTTATTACAGAATGTACCGGTTCTGGGGAAAGGGGGTTGTCACACTGTAGCACCAAACCTATTGAAAACTGTGCTAAATTCATTTCACCTCATCTCTTACATCTGATAAACATGTTATTATCCAGTGGCACTTTTCCAGATGAATGGAAAACACCAAAAATTGTACCTATACATAAAAAAGTAAAAATGAGATTTTGCTGGTAACTTAAGTTCTTTCTTACAAATATGTCAAAACTAATTGAGGGCATGTATCGTCAACTCATTGCTTAGGAAATAGATGACGGTAGATTATTTGGAATGCCGTATATAGATTTGTCCAAAACCTTCGGTACGGTCAGTTATGCTATGTTACTATCGAAATTACAGTCCTTTGGTAGCCGAGGGTATAGCGTTACCTTGGAACTCAGATTACCTGTTCAATTGCAAACAAGATGTATTACATGTATTATGATAGAGTTCTATCGGAATCTCAGCCAGTTACTTGTGGTGTCCCACAAGACTCAGTTCTTGATCTGTTGCTCTTTCTTTTATACTTCAACAATTTCAAAAAAACTTCCCAGAAAAGTAAGACACTGATGTTTGCAGATGATACTGTGGTATACTGTTCTGACAAAGACCCAAGCAATATTGAGAAAGTCATCAGCAAAGAACTTGAAACCATGGCCCAATACTACTGCATGAACTTCCTTAGAATAAACCTGAAAAGGGTAAAACAGAATTTTTGCTTTTCAGAAGAAGTAAACCTATATCTATGGTTAAAAATGAGCTAAATATTTACTTTTTGCGATACAAAGATCAAGATGACAACATCATACACAAACACACTCATGTTAATCGACAACTTCGAAAAATCATTCAAAACGCTTCCAGCAGTTTGCGACTACTACACAACTTACGTTAAAATCTCGGGAAAAAAAAGCAAGTTGAAGCCTTGTTTTTAGGAGGAGTTTAGGTCAAGGAAATCATTTCGTCCATTGTAGACATTGAGTCAGTTCAACAAAAATATTTTATTCTATCCATTCTATCCTTCCATCCTTCCATCCACAAATGAATGTGGTGAGCAAAATCTGCCTGGCTGCACCCAATTTGTGGAAGTAATTTTATTCAAGCATTCCCAAAGGTATTTCAAGAACTGGAGATCCTAAAAGGGGACGAAATTAACATTCAATTGAAAACAAAGTACATTGCCATACCACGTTAACGTCTCCCGTCGAGTAACATTTCTCCTCATGTTAAAAGTGGAGTTAGACCGTAGGGAACAAATGCGAGTGATTCGGAAAACAGAAAATCTCACAACTGGTGTAATCTGACAGTAATTATGCCAAAACCCAACAGTGGTAAGCTTAGAATATGTATTGATTTGACAAAATTTAATGAATAAATTAAGTTAGAGAATTATGTTTTGCCAAGTATTGACGAGACTTTATTCAAAATTGGACGGGCTTGTGTTTATGTGTCAAACCAGACGCTAATTCTGAGTACTAGCATTACAAATTGTATAGAAAAGTAAAAGCCATAACAGAATTTCCAGCATCCAGCAACGTTACCGAACTGTGCAGTTTATGGTGAACCATGCAGCTGTTGGCTAGCTTCATGCCTAAACTACCTAAAGTTGTACAGCCGTTAAGAGATCTGTTAAATTCAAGGAATTCATGAATTTTGAGTTCAGAACATCGAACAGTTTTTGTCAAAATAAAAGAGGGGTTATCTAATGCAGTAACATCAGCTCCATATGACTTACACAAAAAGAATTTAATCCGAACAGATGGAAGTATTTTTTAGATGGAGTAAGTGTGGTAGTATATCAAAAGGATTGCGAGGTGTGAAAACCTATAGATTGTGCTTCTAGGTTTCTGAATACAGTAGAGAAGAATTATTGGCCTGTCAAAGTTGAAATGCTAGCTGTAGCATGGAGCTAATGTCGAAATACTTGCACGGCCTTTGATTCCTATTCTAAATCACGAATCGTTACTGTCACCACAAATCCAGAGATAGCTGATAAGGCTAAAGCGATATAGATTTTCATCATATCACATGCCAGGTAAAGACTTAATTGATGTTGATGGTCTTCCTCATACAACAATATCCCAACCTTCAGAAAGTGATGAAGTAACAGAAAGGGAGGTATATTTGTGAGTCATTGTTGAAAATATACCAGTATCAAACAAACTTATTCAAAAAGTCATGATATCAACAAACAAGGACTCAGTTCTGGAAGTACTAAAGGAGAAAGTTTAAAATGGATGGCAGCAGAATATTAAACAATGCCGCCAAGAAATTAAGAGTTACCGAAATAGTCTTAGTGACATTACTGAAATAAATGGACGTTTATTAAAGGGACAATGCATTACAATTCCCACATGTTTACGTACAAATATGTCGCTTACATGAAGGACACCTAGGAATGTCAAAATATAAGACAAAAGCACGCTTAAGCATTATTGGCAGGGATTAACTCATCAAATTGAGCAACTGACACGGACATGAGATACCTGGTTAGCATAATTACCCCAATACAACAAGTACCAAAGAAATCCCATATAATACTAGCCAAAAATTGGGTTCTGATCCTTTTCAATATAGAAATAAATAGTTTCTTATTGTGGTGGACTACTATTCATTTTGGCCGGAATTTTGCTTTCAGCTTTCTTTTTCTGGCGCCTTTGGTCCAGTCGAGTGCCAACGAAATAACGACCGACCAATAAACGTTATTTTGATAGCGATTTTTAGGTTTTTTACTACTAATCATTCATTTAAAGAAATGTCATAAACCAAATAAGGAAATCTAAAAGGAAATTTTGAGCTTGCGAAATTCTTCGTTGTAATGCATGCATTCCCCGTCGCAACTTCTTACTGGCAAAGTTCTACCTTATCGGCCCTTTTTACGCCGGCCCTAAATGGCGTTATTTTTTCGCGTGTGGGGTAAAAAGGGCCGGCGTAAAAAGGGCAAAAAAAATGGTTATTTTATCAGAAGCTGCGTTAAGTTTCAGTTATATTTTTTTGCCTGTACAGGTTTAATTTTCTTTTCAGGGCTTTAAATATTTGACTTTGGGCTCAAAATTGAACAAATCGGTCATGTGTAATCAGTATTTATTTTATAAATAAATAGTAACTAAGTTTCTTTTGATGTCAAAAACACGCTATATGTAACAAAATAATAACCAACCAAATATTAACTCTATTTCATCATATTAACAAATAACAAAATACTTCTTAAATTAACTTCTGAATTCATTCGACAACGATTGCTATTTCTTGGTAAGGATTTTCACAAAGATTGACAAGGTTAATCGATTGTGAAACAGATTCAGTGATGTGTGCGTGCCTGAAACCGTTAATAACAATATTCTTGGAGGTTTTTAGGTGATTGTACCTGTCAATAATCCATCTTGTATGGAGAGGTTTAACGGTGCTTAATTTGATATCTATTTTAATATCAAGAGCAGTAATCCCTTTGTGTAACTGCTCTTGTACCTTTTCGGCATACCAATCCTGATACTTTCCAGCAATAAAGCATTTGGCACTCTTGTTGACGGATATATCTCAAGGCTGAAATAGATTGGTGTGGTTGTTAGGTACAAGGATAACAATTATGTTACTGTTGCAAAGCAACTCGTAAACAACACTTGTTGTTTGTCTTTTGAAAACATATGCAAGGAATCTAGAANGATTGTACCTGTCAATAATCCATCTTGTATGGAGAGGTTTAACGGTGCTTAATTTGATATCTATTTTAATATCAAGAGCAGTAATCCCTTTGTGTAACTGCTCTTGTACCTTTTCGGCATACCAATCCTGATACTTTCCAGCAATAAAGCATTTGGCACTCTTGTTGACGGATATATCTCAAGGCTGAAATAGATTGGTGTGGTTGTTAGGTACAAGGATAACAATTATGTTACTGTTGCAAAGCAACTCGTAAACAACACTTGTTGTTTGTCTTTTGAAAACATATGCAAGGAATCTAGAAACTTGGTTCTAGGATGGCATCTAGAAGATGTCCCTGCGTATATTAATTGAATGGGTAAAAACTCTCTTGTTATATTGACGCAAAATGTTGCTGTGATTTGTCGTTTTTTGTCGACATTTGCTCTTGGAACTGAGTGTGAACCATCTTGGGTAAAGGTGGTTTTGTTTGGTGATGTGTAAGCCAGTTGGTCATATCCCTAGAGAGCTCTCAAGATTTTTCTTTTACTTTATCCATAAAGGGGGATCTCGCTAGCCTAACTCCAACGTATCTCCAATTCCAGAAGGAGGACTGGAAATTCCAATTTAGATGCACTTTGCACATGGAAATAACACTATACTACAAAAGATGAAGCACTTTGTGGGCGGTCAAGTTAAAAAGATGAAGCAGACATTAGATGTAAACAAAATAGTTGAAGAAGACACTATGGAAGGTTCAGATGAAGAGGAGTTTGTAGACGAAATAGCCGTCGAGTTTGATGCTGAGGAGGAAGTGGAAGAAGGGGAGAACATTGAAGATGCTAACAAGAACAAGAACAATGAAGTAATCGTAGTCGATTAATTATCACAAATACTTTTACTTGATTTGCACCGCGATAGAGATGATAAGATGAATGTGTTGTGAATTGTGTTTATTATTAGTGTATGCAATATGATACGAGGAGACCGAGGAGAATAAGGAGAGATGACATAATCTTCACCAAGTGAGTCAGTAAATTGATGTCGTGGTCTTCCGACTGAAGATGTACCGTGTTGCGGCTTCCAAAATAATAAATCACTGGCCAGTTCTCCTTTCGCCCTCCATACATGACCAGCTAGTTTTAGTCTTCTCTCGCGTATTACTACAGAAAGCGGTTTGAGATGACCATATAGTTGCTTATTTGTCACGCGTTTTTCCCAGGAGATATTTAGCGCTGCTCGTAATAGTCGTGTATATGTCCCATCCAATGAGGCTTCCTGCACTCTTGTCAGTGTCGATGTAGATGATCCGTAGGTTAGGACAGACTCTACCACAGCCTTAAACAGATTTCTCTTCTGAATAGTTGGTAGAGACGACTTCCATATTATTTGTAGGCCATCAAGAGCCTTCTATGTCTTTGCTTTGCGGATTGCAATGTCTTTTTCAGTAGAATGGATATTGCTGCCTTGGTAAGAGAATTCATCAACTTGCTTTATGACGTGGCCACTTTTTTAGGTAATCTGGCCATTTTGGTTGAAGCAGATGAACTCCGTTTTGCGAGTATTAATGTAAAGCCCTATTTCACTAGCAGCAGATTCCACATGGTGTAGAAGTTGGATGGCATCGTCAATAGAATCGGATAGAAGAGCCAGATCATCGGCATAGTCTACATCAGTGATTTTATGTGCAGGATATCGTGAGCTTCTTCGATTATACAGAGTAA
>RDPX01000519.1:593200-606412 GCA_003991215.1 Morbakka virulenta | reverse complement strand
TGGGTGACATAAGTGATGAACAAGGTGAATGGTTCCATCAAGATATTAAAGTGATGGAACAGCGATATCAGGGCAGATGGGATGTAAATATGATGGCTGATTACTGCTGGTCTATTAAGAGAGACTGCCCAGACATCGAACACAAAAGGAAGTCAAGGAAAAGGAAATTTCTTCCTTAGTTAACTGTAAAAAAACTTTTTGTAAGTATTTTGTTTTAATTTTTTTTAAAGTCTCTTCTTCATATTTCCACTCGTTTGGTTTGCTTGAATTTATTTGCATACTCTTTCATATGACAACAAGATCAGGCGCCAACTTTGCCCTAATTTTATCCTGTTCTATACGGTGCAGTTTTGGTCAGCGAATATATGGCCACGAATTCTGCCCCCTAAAATCTTAGGATCTATTCTAGCTGCAGTCATGAAACTTGGTAAGGTGGCAGAAGAACAATGCTCCAAAGAAATTAAAATACAAATTTTTGGTGATGATGTCATCAGACGATCGGTGACATCATCATATTTATTGGCCATTGGAATTTGGCGATTTTGGCCAAAATATTTAAATCGCAGAATGAACCAAATTTTTGTACAGAATGGCCCTCAATGAATGATGAAAAAGAATGATGCCATCAATTTCACAGTCAAAAAAATCACATGTTGGCCGAGTGCCAATTTCGACCAAAAGTCCAGTGACAAAAGGGCCATAAACTTGGACTGGGTCATCACATACGCTTGAAAATTGCAGTAAAACTGTAAAAATATGCCTCAATAAAAGTCAAAAAGCTTTGAGTTCACAGCTGGTTCCATTTGGAAAATATTCGGGAGAAAACCGAGACGGCGGCGCCAAAGCACCTTACGAAATAGGGTTGAGTCAAAAAAAAGGAATCCAGTTCCGCAAAAACTAGACGTGGTGGAAACAAACGTGGTGGATTGTGTTATATACAATCCTTTACCTGGCTTTACTTTATATCATATACCAATAAAAATATTGTATTGTGAAATTTTAACACGGGGGTTATTCTGTGAAGCACTTTATGTTGTGATGGCTTCTGGGAAACTCCCGAAATCGCTGTTGAAAAGAATAATCCTGCTTCAAAGCCATAAATGCCAACAACGTGATGTCGCTGTGGTTAACCCGGGTATTGGCAACAAAAGGCGTGAATTTCTTTTGTTAATAATGTATTTGTTTTCCTGGAAAAAGTCACTTCCTTCTGACCTGTCTTTTTCACTGAAAGACGGGGGTTACGTCTTTGTTACGGATCATCGAGGTGTTACTTTTGTGTCTCTGATGCAATCGATCTCCTGCAGTGCGTTTGAATAAACTCTTGAGGAGAAATACCTATTTTCCGGGCAGGTGCTACTACCACCATGACTGATTTTGATTTGGGCTGACATCCAACCTTGGCGGCAAAAGAGCGACAATCTGTGAAGCACGCATGTGTTTCCTACTTCTACCGGGGTTTTTTTCTGTAAAATCTTGTCTGTTTGTCATGGGACACTCTGGGAAAAACATATGATCTGCCTTGTGATCACAAGCTGTTGATCACACTCAATCTGCAGCCAAATAGAGAAAGACATTTCAGAAAATAATAAAAAAAATTGTTTGTAACAAAATACTTAACGTCTGTCGAAATAACATGGTAATACTTAACCACTGTTTTATCTATTTTTAATCCCAGTCTGTGACTTATTAGGGGAAAACCCACAATAAATAAAAAGTGAAAACGTCAAACAACAAAGGAAGTACTTTGGGAAAGAATTGTCTATTGCTGAAAACTAACATTTTGGAAATCGAAACAAAACTGAAAAAGACAGCGTGTGATAATGGTCACCACAACACCTATCTGAACTCGAAGAAGACCAATTATATTTGATAAAAAAGTGTTTTCTTTTGGTTTCAATTGAAGTTTTCAATTGAACAAGGCAAAAGAACGGTGGGACACAGATAGTCACTTTCAGCTCCTCTTCAGAAAACGATCATTTAAAGAAATCAGTTAATTTTGTAAACGCTATTTAGTACGACTGATTGACATCAAGATGAACCGCCAACTTCGATATTTGGATTCTGCAGAAAGCTTGGGAATCTTGAAAAGCAGTAGTTTACAGAAAATAAGACCATTTTACGGTGGCGATTTTTTGAGCGAAAGGATGCAAGCTGTAAGAAAGTATATTGTGTTTATTCGACAGAATTGGGAAAACAGAGATCACTTTGCAGATATTTTGAGAAAATTTATGGAGGAAAAATGTATCTTGGGATCCAACATGAAAAAGTGTTTAAATTTTTCATCGAACTGGGGAGACATCCAATCGACAGGATCAGACGATCTCAGCATTTTAAGACTTTACACGTCTGCGGACGGTTATGGTCAAATATTTCGTGTAATTAATTCTGTTTTCAGACAGGACAACTCCACTTCAACAGAAACTGTTATTCTCAGTGCTGTATTTATGGTAGAACTTATTAATATCGCGCTTTTTAATTTAGTACGTGCTAAGCCAGAAAAGGATAATTTTCAAGGGATCGTGTATAGGGGTATTACTGTAAACGAAGAGGATTTGAAAACATTTCAAGAACTTCGTAAGACTTGCATCAAAGATCGCTTTATTTCAGTCCCACTCTATCTGATGTCAACATCAGCTGAATATGATGTTGCCGTGGAATTTATTGGAATGGGTTTTAATGAACAAGGGAAAAAATCACCAGTGAAAGGACGAACAGCCGTTCTATTTAAAATACACGTCGTTGAATTACCTCATGAATTACTTGAGTTCTACAGAAGGAGATTTCCAACGAGTGTGGTGAGTACAATCTGTGCTGTGAGAATTGACGATTTATCCAAATTTAACGAAGAATCCGAGGTATTGTTGAGAGGACCATTTTTTCAAGTTCTTGATATTTACCCAGACGATTTAACGGGCTGGACTGTGCTGGAAATGGTCACCTTGAATACAAACCGAGATCACCTGAGCACTGCGTTGCTGGGAAAAGATGATGTTCCTGCACGGACGCTTTTTGGAACCATGGTCACTGCCACGAGGTACAGGTTTGCATACCATTACTGCGAAAAGAAAGGACTTGTGGAAGATGCCGAGGATTATCGGCAAGCATTAAAAGAAGTGGAAGAAAAATTGCTAACTCTGATGAAGAGCACATGAGTAACTTGATTGGAAAATGGCGTCAAAATATATCACGGTTTTGTTAAGATGTGAAGTTTACTGTGAGTTGGGCGGGAGGGGGGGGTGCTAGTTAAAGGCCATTTGGGGTTGCGGGTATTTTAACCCATGACATGTAATTTAATGAGATAGAAATATTTCCAGATTTTAACTTTGTTGTGTTCATAAAAAATCTTGACCTGGTTTTTAGCTTTTGAGTCATACCTGGATTCTGCTATTTATTATCTTTTAATCCTGACGCCCCAATTTCGTTTTGGTGATTGAGTAATGAGGGAAACGTCTTGTTGTCATTACGACTTTCTTATGTTAGGTTCGTGAGTATCTATCCGTTATGTTGTTGTAAGATTATGTTTATTCCCATACATTAAATACCTTTTGTGTAATGCCAATGTTCGGATTCCGAAAGAGTTGATATAGGAATATACCTTGTTGCATTTGGAAAGGCAATCACTCGAGGAGTGCATGCATCTGGAACAGGCATAGTCTTGGCAATGTATGCATAAAACAGGGCATCGCCCGAGCAAAGTACGCGAAAGAACAGGAACAGAATTGTATTAATTGTGAAAGCAAAAGTAGTACTGACACCTCCTCAAATTTTAACGTTAGCAATGACTCAGCCACCACTTTCATACCAAACCGTCGTTGATCTATTCTTCACCTGTAACTAACACTTTATTATTACCAAAATATATCTAAATCATAGTGATCAAGGTCATAGATAGATGACCCGGGATCCATTGGGTAAGCCCCATGTTTTGTATGCACCCAAAGAGAGGAGGACTTGACTGGCAAGAGTTAATCAAACAAATGAGACTACGTTTTCGCTGCACACCTAAATACAAGTTGCTTCAGTAGTCTTCCATTCGACTGGCAAGTCTCACCCGGCAAATTGCGAGTTCTAATCCTGCTATAGCACAGCATTCCGTATATCAGTTCAAAATGATTGGCTGAGCCAGATCTATCTTTCATTTAGTAACATTCGAGGCAATTCATATTCAATTTTCATCGTCTCTCCTTTGCAACCAAAAACAATTTGCTTGTAGTGTAAAATTGTTTTAGATAGCCAGTCACCAGAAGTGACAGACTTCCACAGTCTATTGCAAAAAATGGCGGTCTTTCTCGATTGTCTTTTTTTTTCAGTATTGCATAAAAAACACATTTGCTTTCAGCTTTCTTATTCTGGCGCCTTTGGTCCAGTCGAGTGCCAGTGAAATAGTTATTGGCCAAAATTAACGTTACTTTAATAGCGAATTTTAAATTCTGTTTTAATAATCTGCAGAACACTTTTATTTGTATCTTACACTGTTATACCAAGACACCAACGTCAATTTTGAATAAAATATGAATATTCAGGTATTTTAAGGGGTTCAGTCACTTTCCAAGGAAGGTTTTGGTGAAAATCAGGCTTTTTATCTAAAAAGTCTGACAAGTACTCTTTAATTAAGGCTGATGGTCACATCCTACATTCTTCCGTTAGAATTCTCATTCCACGTACAGAGAGTTCAGAAAAGCAAAGTAAAGAAATTGCTTCAGGTTGCCCAAGCGGAAGGCGAGAAGACAATTTCTACCTTTTTCACAGACAGTCACAATAACGTCGATGCTCAAGAAGAAAGAGCCCAAGGAGACGTCGTCATAGTCATGGGCGATACAGCGGAAGCTCTGGTATCAGACAGTCAAGGTTCCTTTCTGCATGGTGAAGCCAAAGATGGTGCAAATTTTAGTTAGGGAAGTTCACGGATAAAAAACATTACCGAGTTCACTGTTAAAGAAAAGAAATGCAGCGCAAACCAAGGAAGGTATTTTTATCCCGAATGGTTCCCAACCTATGGATGGTTGTGGTATCATCATTGTAAAAAGCATGCCTTTTGCGCAATGTGGATGGACTATAGACAGCCTCGTGATGCATCGCCATTTGTATTTACAGATAACGGCACCGGGTTTTATAACTGGAAGAAAGGAAAGGAGTGACTTAAGGACAACAAGGGTAGTGAAAGCTACAAATGTGGGATGAAATATGCAGGCAGGACACAAGCTAATATTGAATGTCAATTTGATGATTATAAGACGGAAAAAGAGCGCCTGCGAGGACAAGGACTTATTTTTCATATAAATTCTCTGAAGACACTTATTTTGCCAGGGCACTGCTGTAGGAGGACATACCGATGAAAATTCAAACATTCAACAATTTTGAAACATTTAAATAGGATTTAAAAACATTTAAAAGAAAACTTGTATCTTTTTCATGGAATTCTTCGCGAGCAATAGAATATCTTAGCTCTGGCTGCTAAAAAGCCTCTGATTAACGATGTCCTTGCAAATTTCTTTTATGCTATCATATTCGATAAGTCAAGTGACATTTTCAAACCTGAACAGATATCTTTTTTCATTCGGTACTGGAATGATGCATATGAGATTTTCAAATAATTTGTTATAATTCTTCCTTGTAATGAAAGAACTGCATCTAAATCCTACTGAACTATATGATGATATTTTGTTAAGATGTCGCTTGCCTTCTGAAAAGATTATCGGTATGGCTTTTAATAGAGCATCTACAATGGAATAGCTACCAGCTTTGCTGAAAGAAAAGTCTCAAATCATGAATTGTATATTCATTGCTTTGTCCATACCAATGAATTAGTGTTCAAAGATATAATCTTCCTTTCCTCTATGGTCCAAGATTCTCAACATCTTTGTGAAGATCTAAATGCTTTTGTTGGTCTCGGCACTAAAAGGGTGTTGTTGAAGCTGTACAGGAGTGAATTTCATGTTTTTCTGAAAGCACTGGAGCTATTCAAAAATCAAAATATCTTTCAAGAACACGGTGGGCTACAGCAGTTGCGGATCCAGACTGGGTTTTAAAGTTTCCGAAAGCCTGTCAATTTTTTTTAGAAAATTGAGAATAATCTGTTTCACGACTCTGGAATCCTGTTTTCTCTCTAACTGTTGTATTTTAAAACAAAAGAAACCTGCCGTAGTCATGACAATCTTTTGTAACCTATTTTATCTCGCTGAAGAAATATGAAATATAACCTATTATATCTCGCTGAATTTTTTAAAAAAAGGAATCCTGTCGTGTCTCTTGTGATCTATTGAAATATATTATTCCTTTGCTAACAACGGACCTCTCTTGGAACGTCCTTCAATGGCCATTCATTACACTGTGCGGAAGTGAAGAAATAGAACGCTTAGTTTCTTCTCATCCTGATGGACCTAATAGCACCAGCCAGAAAAGAAAATTTGCAGCGAGGTATGCCAAACTTCTCTTCCTTTTGCCGTTTTTTTTTTACTTAAATGTTTGTCAGGCCATATTTTAGGAGGAAATGCTTTATGACAGGAGCAAGGTGTGGGGTAAACCTGTGTTGCATCGTTACCTTACAATTGATTTTCCTTGGCGCAGTGGTCAAACATGGTGAAAATGTTAATTTAAACTCAACCTGTCTTTGTTGTATCCAATTTCATAATTAGGGTTACCCAGCTGTTGCAATAAAGGAAAACAATCTTTCTGCTTCACTCTCTTCATCTGTGTATATTTGTATGTATTTATGTACGTTCTTCTCTCTCTTTCTCTCTGTGTGTCTGACTATCTGCTTACCCATCTTTCCTTCTGGATATTTACATTGCTATCTTTCTTTTCGGTGTAAATGCCTATATCGTTAGGTTTTGTTTGTTGTGATGACACTAATTTGATAAAAACACTTCTTTATTAAAAATAGAAAGTTTGAATTCTGTAGATGGATTGTGATAACGTTTTAAGGTGAGCATATGGATAACAGGAACATAGATTCCTTCTTTGGAATCATGTTATCTCAGCAAATTATGTGTCTGAAAACATCACAAAAGCTAGCTCTCAAAAGCAGCTTGTCAAACGTAATGTTTATGGGAAAAAGTTTGGCTTTTTTGGTTAAAGAAGTGATACCTTTTGGATTCCAAGGTCCCATTTTGGGCGCCAGCAAGAAACCAATGACTCATTAAACAAACCTATTTCCAATGGAGCAAAGAGAAAGCAAAACTTTGATAGAATATCTGAAAATCTTAAAAACCCGATGAAAAATCCTGCAATCCCCTTAATTCCTGAAGGTGTCAGTGCTTTTGATATCGGTCAATTTGCTGTTTTTGGTAAACAGCTTGATGATAGTAAGTTAGCAGGTTTTTCTGAAGGATGTCTGGGTTCCCTCAAAAGGGTTATTAATTTCCTGTAAAACTGATGTGGAGGAAATCAAGAAAGTTTCTTTGGCTAACTTATTTTTTCTGGCTTGCTTATGCAAAATTTTCAGTTGCTTGTTTTTAAATCTCTTGCGTGTTTTTCGGTAATAAGGCTGGTCATTCTGAAGGAGGGATTATATTGTTGCTTAAGGAACAATTGCCATATTGAACTAGTGCAAGGGATACATTCAAACAACCGTTATCAAATCTTCAACCAATAAGAATTCAGTGCTATTTGATAGAAGGTTTTAAGGGGACAATGGAGGACTGCCAAGGGAAGGTAGTCCATGTTTTACTACTAAAGTGTAAGACAACAGGTGCAAATTGGCTTTCATTATTAACAGTATTACTTTTGTGGACAGCATTGCAACCCTTTGCGTGGTCATAGAGAGGACTCAAAATATTGCCGTGTTGAATTTTATAGGAAACAGTGGTTACAAGTTACCTGAAAAACATTTAAAAAGTTGTCTTAAAAGTGTTACGTATAGAAGCAAAGAAGTACAGAATGTGCTTATTTCTTGCCTTGGTGCCAATTTATTAGATCAACGTCTTTCAGACGTTATTGCTGCATGATTTTTCTCTATTCGAACTGATGAGATTGCTGAAGTTAGTGGTAAAGAGCAGATGCTATTAGTCCTTGAATTTGTTGATTCAAAATCAATGAAGTTTATGCATTTTGATAGCATTGTGAGAAAAGCATATGGTGATAACATCATAAAAATGAGCTGGGTCTCAATACTACAAGTTACAAAGGGGCAAGCTATAATGGTCTAGGAAATATCCCTAGCAAATGCATTGGGGCTGCCCGGCTAATCCAGAATGAAAATGGTATAGCATTGTTTGTTTACTTTATAGCCTTTTCCTAGACAACATAAAAAAGCATACACCATCCAAGAGCTAAAGAATAGCTGGATGATAATAATATTGGACCTATTTGAATGTAAAATATGACAAAAAATCCTGCGACAATAAGAGGGTGGCAGCCCATGAAACCTCTGCTTTTAGCAGAATACAAATGTACAGCCCACCATTTAGGAGACAGAAAGACATCAAACTATTCTTTGTATTGCTTGTGAAGATATTTTTATTTTAATTGGCAGAATTTCTTATTTTGGCCAATGGTTTCACTTTAATTTTAGCTTTAAAGATTCAAAAATACAAAAGTGATCCTTGCCATTTTTCACGCCCAAAAGAAGCATGATCCTCAAAAATATTCCGGACCATGCCTCTAGGCCCCTATTTGGAACCCACTTAAATTTTCTTCTGGATCCACCTCTAAACCACAGGAGGAGCTGTTGCAGAAGTGGTCATTGCGAAGAACAAGGAATTGCAAGAGACACTGAGGCTACTTTCAGCTAATGCAAATGTAACCCCAGAATGCGTGTTAAATCTAAAGGCTTTATCCACCAGCTCGGGTCCTTTCTAAATATTTTTAGGCTTGTTTCTCTGTCCGAGTTCGAAAAAAGAGTTATTTAAATTCTGCAACCTCAAGCGATTTTTTCAATAAAATATTTGGCTTAGATGATCGTCTATACTAGGGATCACCAAACTATGCCTCGCCGGCCGGATCCGACTGGCTTCAGGATTTTATCAGGCCCGCCGACGGTGCTTGAGTTTCCTTGTTAAAATGTACAGAACGTGAGAGGTTCTGATATCATTTCAATTCAAATATCATATTGAACTCACTAGGTCTTTGTAGACTTGACTACTGTGTGCCTGAACTTTACTCTTTCCAGCTTTATATTGTCGCATTTAAATTTTCTTGTTTATTATAATGTTTAATTATTTCGTCGCGTCATTCCAACTTCTTCCCTCTTTGTAGCCCCACGTCCATCGTGTAATATAGCTATATCAACACCAAACTCAAGCGAGGATAGTAGAATCGACGGCTCTATGGCAACAAACACAAACAAGCACCTTTCCAACCCGGATAAGTCCGGCTGTTAACACAGAACAACCTTCCAGCAATATTTACGTCTCTTTCTTTGCCTGTTCTGTCATCCATTTTATAGCTATGTAACAATGATTTCTTTCTTTGGCGGTGATAGGTATGTGAACTAAAATTGGGATTAGATTTCATAAAAGGATTTCCATTTAATAATTAATGCAATGCTATAGAAGCCTTGTATATAACTACTGATTACGAAAATGTTATTTTCAGGCTTAGCTCTTCATCCCAGCTGAGAAAAATTCCTTGCCTTTGTCAATATATTAAACCAGCTGGTCTCTAAGTTATTTATTAAGGCTCGCTCTAGTGATATAATTAAAATGGCCCCTATTTTGTAAAAATTATTAAGTAATATATTCCATTATCAAAAAAGAAAAAAAAATTATATGTAACTTGTGACGGCAGAATCCTATGCTTTCTGGTGTTTTAATAGCATGTCAATAGAATTTGATTTTTTTTTTCTAATTCAATGTCTTTTTCATTTTCAGTTCACGCTGTCTTCTCTCTTCATTATGTCTGTTAAGAAAAGAAAAGTGGACGGACACCAAGTGTCGCCTTTTCAATGAAGATTGGGGAGTAAAGTATTTCTTTGGGGAAAAAACAGACAAGAAAGCTCTTTGTGTAAAATGCAGCGAAAGTGTTGCTGTTTTAAAAGAGTATAATCTTTGGGTCACGATGAAGCAAAGCACCTGGCAACAAATTTAGAATTTACTATAAAGCTGGTGTCGGAGCAATTTTAATCTATGAAACGTGGTTAAGAAATTCAAAGAAGTCTCTTCACGACGAAGTACGCTAAAACTTTATCTGTTCATCATCATCTTGCGGCCTCAGCCTTCTGTGGACTAAGGTTGATATCCTAGGTAGGTCACCTTATATCATTTCACAAGCTGTTTTTTGCTGTTTTTTCCATGAAAGATTTAATACTCTTCTGAGGAGACAGGTATAGCATCCATCTAGGCAACAGTGTTGTTTTGCGGAAAGAGTTCATATTTCAGATCCGCAGAGTAAAATGGGTTCGATTATTACCCGAAAAATTCTGGTTTTAATCTTGCGGTTGAGCTGGAATTTCCAGATCTTATCCATTTTGTTACACGCAGTCCATACCATGCCTTACAAAACTTATCTATATACCTATGGATGCGTTCCGTTGCTACTGTCAAATGTTCATCGTTGGAGCGGCATGCTATATATTTATAATAAACTTTAACAAAGATACCTAGGAATTCAACCAGTGCAATATTGGCACGTCGTTCAAAGACGTTAAGAATGACAGACAGAAGACATGTATGTCGATATGTGCAAGGCTCAAATAGATAACCTGAATTCGTGAAGACAAAAAAATCATTAAACTTCTTCCAGAAAGATACAAAGCAAGATTAAGATAAGTAAAGATTGAAAAGTTTGGACAGCAAGAAAGATAGCTCAGAAGCAGCTTCTTTTAGGACAATTAACGAAATTGAAACTAGAACAGAAACTTTACAATGATCAAGCTTATAAATACCCTTTCCAACCAACCTTGGATTTATGATGACAGACTCGAACATTTAATCAATTTCTGAAGGACAATAAAAAAAGGAAAGAATTAGGAAAAAAGCAGTTACGAAAAGAAACGAATCTTCTTCCTAGAAGACATGGAAATCCTAACACCATCAAAACGTAGAGAAATGATCAATTTGCCAGAGAAAAGAGTGCATTTACTAATACGAAACCTCGTCCAAGAAGGCAACCTCCACGTAGTGACGCCTGGATACTGATTAGCTAGGTTATCCTGACTGGTTGGTAACGAATAGCCTTCATTTTAAGCTGTTTTTCCAGTACCATGGAAGAAATCGATTTCGTCGTTCATGTGATTTTGCATCTGGTTCGTCGTCGATTTGGAGTAAATTTTTTGAACTTGTGCCGCCCCTGGTGGTAAGTGAACGTTTTTTGTTTCTGGTTTCTTTCCAAACCGATCTGCCTTTTGGCGGTGAGGGGAGGTTTGTTTCCCGTTTCATGAGGCCGGATCGAACTCACCGGGGTGGTCTTCAAATCTACCTCCAGCAGCTTACACACACACACACACACACACACACACACACACACACACACGAAACCTCGACCTATATTATTTAGTATTTTTGAGGAGCTAAATTCATGAATTCGCTCAACATAGCGAGATTTAGGATTAGAAATCACCCTTTTGCAAGCATTGCTGGTCCGTGTTAAAGAAGCCTATGATTTTTCCGTTGCATAACGTTGAGCAAAAACAGGAGAAGAATAAGTACTTTAACAAAAATGGAGAGTAAAGTTTGAACTTGTAATACGACTATGTACATAAGAGATGTTGCCAAGAAGTTAATAACCCATTTCAGTCAGTTTGACCGAATCAAAAAGTTCTTATCTTGGCATGGCTTATCAACAAGATTTGAAATAGTTGCCTTAACTTCAACAGTGTCAACAACATAAAACAGAGGACCCAAAAGAAGCAAGGCAGGATAGAGCCCTGTTGAAGGTCAACGCATAGGTATTGATGACTACTGTTTCTGAGGCTGTAAATAATTGGTAGTAGTTTATAGGAAAGTGATTTGCAGCTTTTATTTAAAAAATAATTAATAAATTATAAAAATTACATATTATATATAATATTTAATACATATAAAAATATATAATACATGTATAATATATATAATACATATATAATATATAATACATATATAATATATATAATAATAAATAATATATATAACATGAAATTTCTAAATTATTAATTACAAAAACAGTTCTGAATTAAAAAGGAAGACCAAAGTGAACTGCTGCTCAAGATTACATTAAATAATCAAATACAAAAAAGGAAGAACACAAACTGCATGCAGTTTAATAGGATGTTTGAAGTTCATAGGAAGCAAACGTACCAGACAACGGAGGCAGAGGGATAGAAGGAGAAAGAGTAAGTTTCTTGTCAAAAAAATCTTTCAGATGGGCTAGCCAAAATCGCCTGTCCAGGGTGGTCGTCAGATGTTAGCAATTCGTGCCTTGATTCGCATTCAGATACCTATAACACGTAGATAGTTTATTTTGAGAGCTTGAAATCAAAATAAAGTCACGAAAGAACGTAATGACTTTGTGTCTATAATTAAACGAAAATTCGTTTATATATACATCAATGAAGTTAACTAGCAGTTTTTTATGCGTAAATTAGACAATCAATAAGAAAGGAAGAAATGAGTTTTATTCTTAGCTATATTTTTTAATCCTGCATTTATAATACAATCAGAATGGATAAATCTAATTCCTAATATTTTTTCTTGGACCTCTTTTTGGCTACCATGGTTTTTCAAGCAAAAAGTTTCTTTTGATAGCTAAGTACCTTCCACCATTAAATCAAAGCACTTTACCAAGTGCCTTGTTTACTCTCATCGGTCTGTTCCAAGGCGCTAGAATGAGAACATACAAATCTAGTTGTGATTCATAAAGAAGAAAAACAAAGATGGAATAATTTTGGATCGAAACGTCCATTGCTTTTACTTTTCCTGACATTGAGTATAATGATAAAGATAGCATGAGCCCCCTTTGCCACATACACTCAATCATTACACACATACACACATACACACATGCACACATACACACATACACACATACACACATACACACATACACACATACACACATTCACACATACACACATACACACATACACACATACACAAATGATGCAGAGGAACACAATAACTTTCTACTGAAAAAGCTGATACATACTCTTTAAATTGAGAGTGTTTAGGTAAAAATTCACTTTTTTTCTGCATAGATTAAACAATATTGGTTTAACCAGTCCAAATACAACTAACTGAGGTTTGTCTACTGAGGGTGTACCAACTACATGACGGTATCCTCAGAGACATCATCAGTATT
>RDPX01000519.1:545122-584889 GCA_003991215.1 Morbakka virulenta | reverse complement strand
AGAGAGAGAGAGAGAGAGAGAGAGAGATATGAAGTGAACAGACTGCCGAGGGAGGAATTGTTGTCGAGAATATAAAAATTGAAACGGGGGATAGGTTTTGATACATCACTGCCATTTGAATTGCAGCTAGCATTTACTGAAAAGAAAGGAGAAATTATGAAGAGATTAAGGTCTGTTTGCATTTCAAAACATCGACATGACGTGCGTTGTTTGTCAACAATGAGGGAATTTGAACATTTTATTTCCTCATCAAAGCCTTTACCAGATGTTAAGCGATATTGAATGACGTACGGTTGCTTTGTTTGGCTGACTTTTGTCGAAATCTTTTCACAATATCAGGAATGATAATGTTTAACCAGTTTAAATGCTGTTTTTGATATACTACTTCTGGAATACTGCTGTTAATATATCAAGGAATTTTAATTCCTCATGTGACATCACATCAAAGTAAAAAAACTTCTTCAACCTACTAACTTTTCCTTGATTTGCTTTACCGAATCATACTCCTTATAAGAACGAAAACATATCAGCAGGATCAGACAAGAAAGAAATAGAATTGTACATGAAGAAAAACTAAGATAATAATTATAACTATTACAATGATATTTATTATATTATAATTATGATTATTATAATTATTATTCGATGGAGCTTCAATTTCTTAAAATATGTTAGCCAAGGTTTCAGTGTATTTCCTAGAGAAGATCATTTCTCTGTCACTGATGCCCCAAAGCTGGTTGATTTTATATATAATCAATTTAAAAATATTAAAAAGACAATTAAACCATATTTCAGCAATCAGGCTTCTCGAGAGCTCAACGAAAGAAATGTTATTGAAGACAAATTGATTGTGGTATGGCTTGAAAAGCGAAAGAAAGTAATAGCTGTCATTGATAATGGAGGTAAATGGCCTAAGACAGTAACAGTCTATAATACCGCGGATAAACACGAATACTTTTATTAAGCATCCTTCAAGTATACTGTTGCTGATAGGTTCAGAACAACGGAAAACTATCACTTTGATCCGGCTTTGTCTAAATTGAGTACCATACGTGATCCCTTGTTTAAAATCGGTGGAGTAGAAGTGAAAAGTAAGGCCTGTCCCAATGGAAAGGTCCTAGTATTGATAGCGATTTTTATGAGGGTTTGAAAGAAATGTTTCCTGTTTTTCAGCCACACTTTCGTGATGTATTGAATATTACCCTGACAAATCAGCGAATGCTTTTTAAGTGGAAGGACTGTGTGATTAATAATATAAAAATCATTTGGCGAAAAAGACCTTTTTGGAAAATGATCTATCCAGGTTGAACACAAAGTTGAATTTTTATAATGAGCATTTCAAAGAAAAAGAAATAGACAGGAGCTCAAAACTACTCTCAAAATAGCTATGGATAATTTTATGTATTCTATCACTACTTTTAACTTTTAATGCTGTCTTCATAGATGCATTTGGTAGCATAAGGGATAAATTTATCTTTGAAACACCAGCAAGACTTAACATCCCGAGTATTTATCGCTGCCTGATTGAGGACCTTAACAGAGATTCATCATTTTTTGAAACATGTGGTCAACAATTCAGTAAACTATTCTTTATCGTGCGTGGTACCAAGACCAGTGATCCGCTGACTGTAGTGACTTGCATTCTGATGAAAAGAGGGAAACTAAAGCGGAGGAAACCTATGGTTACCTCCGCTTTAGTCACCTTAAACATTGAAGAGAAGCGCTTTCTTTTTCCCAGATTAATTCAAGCTTTTTCCGATGAAATCACTGTTTCAGGACGTCATGTGCATTTAATTGAGAATATATGTGATGCAAGTAACAGCTTTATCCAAAGAGCAGGTCCTGAAGTGATTTACATTCTGATGGTAGACAAATATGGTCATGTTTTTGCAAGAAGGTCAGTAAACGACTGGTATTACCCAAGAAAATTCGATACCAGGCCTTGTTTTTGATTTCAGTCTCATAAGCACTCTATCATTAACAGGAATTTATTCTGTAAGTACGTGTGAAAGCCAATGTCACTTTTCAGTTAGAGTAAAGCACAGATTAAAACAACGTAAGAAAAGTTATTAGATTTCATTAATTGCTGTGTCTTGCTACAGTTCCTTAAAAAAATCCCTTCCATAAAATGTTTTTATCAAAAATAGGTCACCATTTTCACAACTCATTCTTGATCGGGAACCATTTGCATAGCAAGAACAACGAAGTGGCCAGTACAGCCCGTTCTATAAGTTGTCTTTATGATTCGACAGTTCAGCTAATTAGTATTTAACTTCCTCTGATGAATATTGGCCTCGATATTAAGCGCTTTTCCTGATGTTTATAAATGAATGAGACTAGCTAAAATGACACCGTGGAACAGTTCAGTGTACCTGCTAGAAAATCAGATCAGGAAGCGAAACGTGGGTCCAGGTTTGAATAGTTCAAACTTCCTTGGGTATCACTTAAATGAGAATGACTACGCCAAGAGTCCTTCATTCTTTGACTGTTAGTCTGACTGGTCAAAATGCTTAGATGTGCCTAAAAACTAGGAGTAAATGCACCGTTCTGAAATGATAATGCCGTGACAAAGATAGGAAAAAACTATTATGATAAAAGTTTTGATCAGCACAAGTTACTGTTCAAGGCAACCATCGACAGAGGTCTCGAGGAAGTTGAATATCTGTCGTACAAATTACGCTCTTCTATCTTACAAATACCCAGGTCAAAGCTTCACGTTCTGTTCTTTGCAACTGTAATGGTGGTGATACATTGGTTTGTTTCTTCCATCAAACTTTCCTCTTTACATCTAAATCAGATGAAATGATCCTCCTTGCATGTTTTATCTTCGTCGAGTGGATTCGGCAGAACATATTTTCAACGGATATTGTGAATTTAGCAATTACTACTCAAGTGGCAACGATAGGATTAGTACTGCCAGTATCCCTTCTGAAAATAAAAGATGTTATCCTGGCCTTAGAGTCTACAAAAATAGTATGTGTGAAAGTGTCTTCGACGTAGAAAATTGATTGTGCAATTTCAGTATCGTAAGATTGATATTGCAGGTGTCAACCCAGCTCTTCCTACAGTTATAACTATTGCAGTTACAGCGCCCATCAAATTTACTTTGAACGGGCATATACCACTAAAGCACAGGCGCTATGAACCTTTGCAAAGTCGTCTGAATAAGAATAACTAAGACAAGGAGTTACTAGTTCTTTGCTTTTGGACCCTAAATTGCATTCATAAGGAGGTCTGGAGGAATTTAAGAACGCTGCGTTTAGATAATGACGATATCAAGTATGTCTTTGGCTGTTGGTCAATACTGAATTTGATATTGACAAAGATTATTTTGATAAGAGCTTTTTGATAGTAGTAGGTTGCCAAGCTAACGAACGCCAAGTACTGACACAGTGTTTTGCATGTTCCATCGATGGAGCAATGTTAAATAAAGCTCCTTGGTTAGGAGTATCAGGCCACCTGAATGATTTTAGTAGTTCCTGCGTAAGCTATGTAAACTGGATACAATCGAAAGGATAATTTTCTGGTTATTTGATATCAGACACAACTCTTCATAAAATAGCCATAACCCATAAAATAACAGTAATGCTCATAATAAAAAACCTATGTTGATCAAACAAAGATGCCTTCTAATATAACATTACATAGGCTAATTAGGCTGATGATTCTCTTCGTTCCTACCGTAGCTTCGTTACAAGTCTTGTCAGTCACTTAGGTGTCTTCTTCTACAATCCTTCTTCTTGTGCCTCAAGGTTTCTTTTTATTCCTCTTTCAGGGATGTATCCATAACAATGCAGCATAAAGATCTCTAATCTCGAGCAATCAAATTGTCGTTGTAAAGATAATCGTTCCCATTAAGAAGAAAGTAATAATGTAATACAGTAATACTGAAATAGATTTCTAATGCATGCAGTGGTCAATAAAATGACCAATAAGCTTGTGGCATTCATTATTGGTCTTGATATTTTGCATTATTGATGATGTAATCTACAATGAAACAGGGAAAGGACACAGAATACATGAGGACTATTATATTTCCGACATTTAATGACAAAAAACAATTTGATCAGAGTGACTAATAATATGGCTAATAGAACAACTGTAATTCAATAAATGATAGGTTGTGGGATTATGGTAAATGAATTCAGTCTTATGACTAGAAAGCATTTTGTTGTAAGTTTGTTGTAAAATAGTCGGTTATATTTCTGTTATCTATATCTTTTAATCAAAAGAGCAACCATTCCTCTGTAATCAAATACCTCGTCAATATCGATATCTGTCCTTAATAAAGTCTTTATCCAATGAACTGTATTCTCTATTAAACGGTTTTTGATTTTCTCCTCTCTTCCTCCCCTTGTTGCTCTTTCTTGTATTTTTGTTGTAAGAGAACACTAACGTTCATACTCAAGTCTCGATTTTTTTGTGACTTGCAATTTTAGACATTTGGGCGTGAAATGTGACGGCCTTTCCTCAGCGCATCACAAAAAATGGTATTAATGTCTTGATTCGTTTTTTAATTGAATTAGGCTTAAACAGAACACTGGTATCAGCATGGCGTTTCTGCTGATAATTATTTTGAAAGGCGTACCATAAATTCATTAAATATTTATTTGTGTTTCCAACAATATCTTCTTTGTTTATTTGTTTACCTTAGTGTGGATATTTATCAAAGATTTGCTGTATTAGCAGTGTGTATCTATTAAAAAATTGACCTCGAAATTCGCTCACTCAATGGTCAAGATATTTGAACAACGGGGAGCATCCAATATATTAAACACTAACTCTGTTACAATGGGCGCAAAGGCGATCAATTTCTGTCACCAAGGATTGCGATACTAAGATACGACAATCTTTATTAACACCTTCATCCTTGAAAAATGGATTGGTAGAAATCTCGTGGGGCAAATAATTTTAGTGGTGTTGACCTGAGAGCATGTATTAAAAACGCATTTTTAGCTTTGTTTTTCTTAGATTGATTTTTCTACTCAATTATCGTTTGTTTGGTGAGATGTTTTAAACAAAATAAAGCAAACATGAAAACAAGTAAAAAATTCAACCTCAATGTCGTGAATATAATCAGATACGTCTTCAAGAAACGTACAAATGATGGCAACTCATTGTGGGATCCCGGTTCAACTTAAACCTTTTTGTTTAATTCCTGTAAATATCTCGTGTTTTCAACCGTACAAGGTAAGAGAAAAGAAACGATGACACACTTCACTGCACTGACAATTCTAAAGGTGTAAAGAACTGAGCATGGTGGAAATGAGAAGATGTTATAAAAAGGTAAGAATAGGATAGACCAAGAATAGAACCTTGAGGAACAGCAACATTAATAAAATGCTTATCAGATGTAATTCCTTGCAGCATGACACCCATTTTACAATCTAAGGGGAAAAAGGACTGAATTGTACAAGAAACCTTTTACAAATAACATAACCAGAAAGCTTTTGAGTTAAACCAGGGCGCCACAAATTATCAAATGTCTAAAAATCGGGGTTTTGCAGTATCGAACATACATTTTTTTTACCAATACTTAAAAATATATTGGAATTATGCAATAACTAAATAAAAGGTTATCATGATAGAAGATGAGGGATGTAATAAACTTAATGCTATGTGTGTAGAAGACTTGGATAAGGCCTACCTGGGAGTCATTAATGATCCAATCAAGGTGATGTAGTTACGGCGGTTTTTTGTAATACAAAAAGCTAATTTTTTTAACGTTGTCACATTGTAATGTAAAAATAACAACTTTTTACGTTTTATTTTACTCATCTTCTTTGATAGAATAAATAAGATTATAACATTGGGAGACTCGGTTAACCTTCCTGAAAGTTTCTATTTTGTATATTGCGTGAATGGCGATTTTTCATCGGTTTAGGCATGGCTAGTGTTAACAAATGGCAACATTGAGTCTTCTTTACATCCATTTAATGTCCCATTGGCATGGGTAATGGATTCAAAAGAAACTTATGAATCAAAGGACTTGCATCTCAAAGTAAACTAGTAAGCACAACAGAGTGGATAAATCTGCGGTGATCCTTTAGGAGTGCCTCTACTTCTTTGTTTGCAAATTGGGTATTCCAAATATATGTAATTTTTGTGCCTATAGCATACTTATGATATTGTTTATCATTATTTCAGCAAACATTGGGTGGAAAGGAGTAACAATGTAGTTGATGAGAACTAATTTTATTATGTTTACCCAATAAATCAACAGAAACGAATACTTCCCTCTCTTCATATAAAAGTAGTAAAAATGAAAAACTTCATGAGAGCTTTGATCAGAAATAGAAAAGGTTTTAAATATCTGGGAAGTAATTTGGGAAAAGGGCAAAGTGAAGCTAATCTGAAAGAGAGTAGCTATGCTGGTCCTGAAATTCGTGAGTTCATAAATGATGGATCAATTGAGAACAAGCTAAATCCATCTAGACATGCAGGTAACGAACCAATATGTTTGCTTGTGGAAAATCGTCTAAAAAAACTACAGGATTGACAACTTTTCTGACTTGGTGGAAATCGTGTTATAGATTATTGTCATTTACGCTCCAATATCTCTAAAATCAACTTTCTACACACAAATCTCCACCCCTGTCCTTTTATTCTTGGAGTTGTAAGTGATAAATCAGCACAATGCAAGATTTCATCAAGATATCAAGATAAGAGAAGACATATATCACAATCGCTAAACCCGAATATAACGGATAAAATGCTGTTCATTGTTAAAATTGTTTGAAAAATGTAATTGTAAACTTAATAACTAAATCTGGAAGTGTTATCTTAAATCCAATAGCAGAGCTGAGATCAATGACACCCTAAAATACACACACATATATGTGATGTGTTTAAAAAATTTATTATCAGCAAGAGTTCTTTCACAGGGAATAGTTACCTTCCCAAAGATGACCTGAGGATCATCAGATTAGTTGGCTTCTAAGGGTTAAAAAGGGGGATTTGTGTGGGCGATTCAAAATATTTACCTTCCCAAAGATGACCTGAGGATCATCAGATTAATTGGACTCTAAGGGTTAAGAAAAGGGATATGTGTCGGTGGTTCAAAATGTATTCTAATCAACGAGCATAGGCAGAAATCGGGGCTTTAACCTAAAACTGAAAGGTAGAATTAAATTGTTAATACCAATCTGATGCCATTTTTGTCAATTAGGCTGGAGCACTTAAGATTGACAGAAAATACCGCAGATTTTTGATGAAACAAAAGAAGTGGTCAAATCGCCAAATGGTTTTGGTGGACAACAATTAAAAAGAGGCCTAAGAAAGCTTTTGTGTCACTATCGTTGTCAAGGAACATGAAAGGAAACTAATGAATTGGTCTGATATTAATATTAAAGCATTGGTGTTAGACTGAAGATAAACTAGCCATTCTTTCTAAAAAGCTATTGTTGATCTTCAACCCTGTTACTGTCACTCCGAACAACGCTTCCATCCACTTCTCGTTTTTTTTATTTGCTACTGTCAAAAGAGGAGCACTGCGCTTCTAGGCAATCATGAACTATTATGAACTATCCTGAAATTCGTGTTACAATTATGGTTGTCTGATTTTCAATGCCCTTGCAAAAGCCGCACTTGGAAAACAATGAAATGCTCGATCCAGTCTTCATCAGTGAGTAAACACTGCTGTTTCCTACTCACTGGTACTCCATTTAAAATAGATTTCATTGTGAATTATATTGATGGGGATTGTTATGATTAGTCTGCTGTCATTTCAGACCAGTTCATTAACGGTGACAAAGCTGTTAACAAATTACAAATTTTAATGATAAATTCAAAGAATTTGATGATTAATGGAAAATAAAGAGAAATCTTATATTGACGATGACAATTATTTATCTGTTAATATTTATTTATTTATTTAATATATATTTTAAGGAATATTTAATCAGTATACACTATAGTTATATTTTAAATACGCCGCTATCAATGTGTGTTCTGTACTGGTATTTATGCATTTACAACATCTCCTCAAATTAAGCTAAAATAGAAATAACTTAAGATGACATTAAAGAAAGACAAATCAATATACAAATAAAATTTAAGACGTAAAATAATAATAATTTGCTCTTGAATACTGAAGTCGTGTACTTTTAATGTAGAGACTTTGGTAGATCATTGCAGACCTAAGCATCGGTGAATGTAAATAAACCTTTACCAAATTTTAATCGATCTTTTGGCAATTTGAATTACTAAGACTGGTTTCTTGTATGTTTCCCCTGGTTAGTATCGAGCTGAAGTTTTGTATTAAGACAGTTCATACTAGATTTATTAGAGTTTTGAGAAAACTGACGAAACTTGAATCGAAATGAGGAAGGTACACAATAATTGATATATTGAAACAAGTGATATCTTCCTTATTTTCTATTTTCTAGATGAACGTGGCCAAATTAGACCTTATACCTTGCTTTTTTTTGGCAAATTATCTTTATTGACTATAATAACAACTACTGTAATTATCATAATTATCATAATCATCATAATTATCATAATTATCATAATTATCATAATTATCATAATTATCATAATTATCATAATTATCATAATTATCATATATGTTTATATGTTGTTTTGAAGACACTTAAGTGCCCTTAAAATAGTCGGCTTTTGATCGGCAGCAATAAATATACCCGTACATTTACAACTGGAGAAGACTTTGGTAAGAAGACAATTATACAGTTTCAAATTTAAAACAAAAGAATTCCCAATTTTTGTAAGTTAGAAAATGACAAATACATAGACCTTTTCTCTTTCAATTTCCTCTATTTTCTCCTGTCTTCTTTAAATGCTTCATCGATGGATTTTTTCTTTCCTTCGATCTTCATGCGTACCCAGTTTATGCTGAAAGATTCTCCTCTAAATTCATAAAGACAGAGTACTTCCATTCCAAAGCCTGCTCCTCTATCAACTGGCTTTCCAGTAATTTTTGATAAAGCTGAGTTAGTCGATTGTCGAAGAAATCGAAACACAAATTTGTTAAAGTATCTAGGTATGTGTCCAAGAACATCTAAATTTGGCTTTATCTTCACCGCCACGCGTTTCAATATCCTCCGTGTTATCCGGTTCTTAAATGCAACACAAAACTTCACCTTCNACTTTGGTAGATCATTGCAGACCTAAGCATCGGTGAATGTAAATAAACCTTTACCAAATTTTAATCGATCTTTTGGCAATTTGAATTACTAAGACTGGTTTCTTGTATGTTTCCCCTGGTTAGTATCGAGCTGAAGTTTTGTATTAAGACAGTTCATACTAGATTTATTAGAGTTTTGAGAAAACTGACGAAACTTGAATCGAAATGAGGAAGGTACACAATAATTGATATATTGAAACAAGTGATATCTTCCTTATTTTCTATTTTCTAGATGAACGTGGCCAAATTAGACCTTATACCTTGCTTTTTTTTGGCAAATTATCTTTATTGACTATAATAACAACTACTGTAATTATCATAATTATCATAATTATCATAATTATCATAATTATCACAATTATCATAATTATCATAATTATCATATATGTTTATATGTTGTTTTGAAGACACTTAAGTGCCCTTAAAATAGTCGGCTTTTGATCGGCAGCAATAAATATACCCGTACATTTACAACTGGACAAGACTTTGGTAAGAAGACAATTATACAGTTTCAAATTTAAAACAAAAGAATTCCCAATTTTTGTAAGTTAGAAAATGACAAATACATAGACCTTTTCTCTTTCAATTTCCTCTATTTTCTCCTGTCTTCTTTAAATGCTTCATCGATGGATTTTTTCTTTCCTTCGATCTTCATGCGTACCCAGTTTATGCTGAAAGATTCTCCTCTAAATTCATAAAGACAGAGTACTTCCATTCCAAAGCCTGCTCCTCTATCAACTGGCTTTCCAGTAATTTTTGATAAAGCTGAGTTAGTCGATTGTCGAAGAAATCGAAACACAAATTTGTTAAAGTATCTAGGTATGTGTCCAAGAACATCTAAATTTGGCTTTATCTTCACCGCCACGCGTTTCAATATCCTCCGTGTTATCCGGTTCTTAAATGCAACACAAAACTTCACCTTCGATGGGAATCCACCGGGACTGAGCACATGGTAGCCACGAATGTAAGACGCAAAACGAAGACTCTATCATGCGTTTAAATAAACTTCGATGGTGGAAAATAAATTTCATGGGCTGGTTAGAGGGGCCACAACCACTGACAAAAGCTCAAAATCAAAACTGCTAAAAAAAGAAGTCAATTGGCAAAATTAAAATTTAGATAATAGCGCAATAGAACGTATCAAATTACAAAAAGCCACATTTCATTGAGAAAAGTCACAAAGAGGCCAACGTATTTGTCAAAAGGAAATTGACAAGCTGTTCTAACAGCATATATTCGAAATAAAGAGTTCAAAGAGAGTCTCTTTGGCAGACGTTCACACAACATTCTACCGAAAAAACCCTCGAAACTATTGTTGAATTTCGGAAGAAGAAACCTGCTTGATATTAAGCAAAGACAGCATGCCTCCTCAAAAGTGTCTAACTCGACTAGAAAAAATCGACCTGATCACGTTTGCAGAGAAGAACACTCAATAGGAAGCCGTGGGATGGCTGCTCAAGTTGAAATAGGGAAAACCGCAGTGAACTGCATTTTAAAGAAAAAAGCAGATTATTTGAGACAGTGGACTGCCAGTGAATACACAGGAAGAAAGAAATGCGAGCGACGAATGACTTTCCACGGAATAAACGAGAACGTTTGAAAATGGTTTTGCATGGCAAGAGAAGCAAGTGTGGCTGTCAGCGGACCAATGATCTAAGAAGAGACGATAGAGATTGATAAACAGCTGAATATTAAGGGGCTTTGCTGCTTCAAATGGATGGTTTGATAAGTGAAAGTCAAGGCACTCGTTTTTTCTGGAGGGCGCTACCTGACAAATCATTTAACCAAAAGAACACTCGTTGTAAGGGCGGGAAAAACGACAAGCAACCGTTAACAGTTTTTTTTATCGTTAATGCTCTCAGTGAAAAGCTTAATGCAATAATCATTGGAAAAAGTGAGAAGCCTCGGTACATCAGAAACCTTCGCCAGCCAAGGAGCCCATTATTATAGCACTGTCAATGCTTGGATGACATCTGACCTAATTGAAATAATTGTTGGTAAACTGAACAACATGGTAATTTGACAGAGTTGCTTAATTCTGTTGGTTGTGGACAATGCATCAGGTCATCCGCATAAACTAAAGTCCAAATTTTCCAATATCAAAATTGAATTTTTGCCCCAAAATACAACTTCACGCACACAACCGTGTGACGTGGTAATCATCCAGGTTTTCAAAGTGAAATACTAACACTTTCTGCTTTGCCACGTCGTTGCAAGTGTTGCAACCGATGTAACTGCAAATTTGATTGTCACATCTGTTGACGTACGTTTGGCTATACAATGGGCTACTGCAGCATTGAATGAGATATCGCAAAAATATGATCGGAGATACTTTGCAAAAATGTGGGTTTGTGGCTGAAATCATGAAGACTGACGATGATGATCCATTCCTTGACGAACAATCAACCCTTCAATCTTTGGTTCAGGAATTTCCACCGGGTTATTCTGCAGATGATTACCTGGCTCAAGACGATTGCGCACCAATTTTTGTTTTGAGTTTTGATACAACGCTGCCAAATTGGACAGAGAGTTTGAGGGATAAAGCAAGAAATGAGGTGGTCAGGTCTGTTCTAAACAATGAATTAAATGACAATGAAGAGGAAGAACACTACGACTTTGGGCTACCAAAGTTGAGCTTCGTAATGTGAGAATGGCTCTAGATGCCATAGATAAAATACTCTTGTTTACAGAAGAACATGAATTGAAAGAAATTAGTAATTTATTGTTGAAAATGACAATATGTATGAAGGAAATGTGAGTTAAAAAAAACGAAAAATTGGTTTATAACAGATATTTTTAATGCAGAATAAAGTGACATTTTAACATTTAAACATTTTAATTCTTAAATTAATATGAAAAAGTTTGTTTATGTTCCCATCCGGCTTACTTTCGCATCAAGACAAAAGATAATTTCACCGGACATTGCCGGCATCGCATTTGATGACGTCGGTAGGATGCCTTGCATGCAACTGCAAACAGCGTTTTCTATGTCCATTGTTCTAGTGTCGCCAGAAACTCATATTAGTCCGGCATCTTCTCCTATTGAATAATGTGGACTAATCCTTTTAATTACTTTCTTCGTTTCCCTTACGTCACAGATCCAAAGCTGTTTTTCTAACCAAACCTTTATGACCTTCCTAAGAATGTACTAAGCAGCATATATTGGAAAGAGACAATGTCAACGTCTTGTTAAAATGTATGTGAATGACTCCCAAAGACACATTACTTCCTCTTGGCAGAACAAAAAGAAAATTCTTGATGGGGATCCACCTACAACACTTGCAGATCGTCAGAGATGTTACTACTCTGTTATGCACACTGGAATTCTTTCAGATAAAAGTGCATTGGTTCATAGGTTTCTTTAAAACCCATTACATATGCCAATGGCACATGAAATGGTTGTTAAGAAGCCTCGTTGTTAACTTTTGGTAACAACACTAACCCTACCTAAACCAATGAAAAGGCGCTATATATGATCATATAAGCTTGTTCATAACACCATTGACCTAATTCTAGAAGCAAAAATCATTTTGCTCTTGAAAATAGGAAGCAACAAATGCAAGGAAATAAAAAGAACACTAATTTTAGTGCATTTGTGCAGAAGATCGTGCTGCAGTGACCAAATGGAAGAAACTATAACTTTTTCTTTGGAAGAGAAAATGTTTCTAACCGAGTAATTAACCTCTTCCTTAATTAAGTGAGGTATCTTTTCATTAATTTTTACGCCCAATTTATCATCGATCGATGTACTGTTAAAAAAATATTATCATCATTGCTATTGCCTGCAAATTAAAGGGCTGTAGTGTTTCCACTGGATTTTCTCTTAGAACCCAACAGTTTTTGTTATGTAAAGGTAATAGGTCTAAACAACACTTCTAGCTATTTCAGAGAGACCTAGAAATTTCAGGTGCAATTAACATAGAACTCTGAGTATAATGAGTCAAGTATTAAACACTAATCTTAAGGATTGGATTAGAGAGAATAGGAGGTAAGATATAGAGAAAGATACCACAAGAGCAACACGGCTTTGTGGAAAGAAAAGGAGCGAGAAATGCGATATTTATGGTAAGGATGTAAAGTGGAAGAAATATAGAGATATTGAAATATTTTAAGGAAACAGGAGTTGATGGGAAGGATTTAAGGATGGTGTACAAGATATATTGGAACCAGAAAGCAGGTTTTAAAGTGGAGGTCCATTTAAAGTACAGGATGGAAACTAAAAAATGAGTAAAACAGGGATGGGTTTTTCTCCTGAGCTGTTCTCTCTATACCATGAGATGATTATGAGATCAACAGAAGGAAGGATTTGCTATTGTTGGAAGAAGTATAGATAACATAAGATATGTGGATGATACAGTTTTGATTACACACTCACAGGAGAAAGTACAGGTTATTTGAACAACAGTGAAAGAAGCAAGTGACGAAAAATTGGTTTCAATAAACGTAGATAAAACAGAGCCAAAGGTTTTTCATAAGAATTCACAGGTCCCAAGATATTGTTTAAGAGTGAGTGGCAAGAATATAAAGCAGGTGAGAAGATTCTGCCACCTGCGAAGCTCTATTACAGAAGATGGAAGGTATAGAAGAAGATAAAGGGAGAATGTTTGAAGCAAAGAATACCATTCAGAAGATGAGAAATATTCTTACCAACAGTCAGCTATCAGTAAAAACAAGACAAACAGCAGTTAAAACATGTATTGCTAGTGTTACTGTACGGATCCGAAGCCTGGATATTGAATAAACAAATGGAAAACAAGATAAAGACATTTGAAATGTGGTGCTGGTTAATGCATTTGAAAATATCTTGGGCAGAAAGGATATCGAATGAAGAAGTGTTAAGGAGATTGGATAGTGATGTTACTGGTGAAGATAAGCGCAGGACAGATGAGTTCGCTAAGACCTGTCACGAGAAGAGAAAAGGTAGAAGACCTAAGCCTTAGAGGAAAAATCCCAGGCTACAGAGAAGAAGGAAGATAAAAGTAGAAACCCATTGACAGAATAAAATGGACCGTAAGACATCGAAGCAAAGGTAAACATACATGACAAATGACCAGAGAAAAAGAGATGTAGTGATCCATAGTCCCCAATGCCTATAGAGCTATAACACTTCAGTAAGCTAAGGTAAAGCAATAGGTATAGAAACGGTACAGAAAAGGATTTTTTTAGGGCTGCAAAATAGAACTATGTGTGCACGCTGGCTTAACTCAAAAGCTTGTGAAGGTTTCTAGTATCATTTAGGCCTTTTTTATCCTTGAATTGTAAAATGGTTGCCATACTGGATGGAATTACATCTGATAAGTGTTTTATTAATGTTGATGTTCCTCAAGGTTCTATTCTTGGTCTATCCTATACTTTACTTTTCGTATCACCTTGTGACTTCCATTATGCTCAGCACTTAACATGGTGCAGTAAAATGTGTCACCGTTTTTTCCTCTTCCCTTGTACGGCTCAAAACACGAGAAATGTTCAGGAATTAAACAGCGTGGTGTGTTGTGGTTTAACTCTAGTTCTCAGGTTTAAGTTGAACCGAGATCTTAGAATTAGTTGGTAATATTTGTACTTTTCTTGAAGACGTATCTCATTATATTCACGACATTGAGGTTGAATTTTTTACTTGTTTTCATGTTTGCTTTATTTTGTTTAAAACATCTCACCAAACAAACGATAATTGAGTAGAAAAATCAATCTAAGAAAAACAAAGCTAAAAATGCGTTTTTAATACATGCTCTCAGGTCAACACCACTAAAATTATTTGCCCCACGAGATTTCTACCAATCCATTTTTCAAGGATGAAGGTGTTAATAAAGATTGTCGTATCTTAGTATCGCAATCCTTGGTGACAGAAATTGATCGCCTTTGCGCCCATTGTAACAGAGTTAGTGTTTAATATATTGGATGCTCCCCGTTGTTCAAATATCTTGACCATTGAGTGAGCGAATTTCGAGGTCAATTTTTTAATAGATACACACTGCTAATACAGCAAATCTTTGATAAATATCCACACTAAGGTAAACAAATAAACAAAGAAGATATTGTTGGAAACACAAATAAATATTTAATGCATTTATGGTACGCCTTTCAAAATAATTATCAGCAGAAACGCCATGCTGATACCAGTGTTCTGTTTAAGCCTAATTCAATTAAAAAACGAATCAAGACATTAATACCATTTTTTGTGATGCGCTGAGGAAAGGCCGTCACATTTCACGCCCAAATGTCTAAAATTGCAAGTCACAAAAAAATCGAGACTTGAGTATGAACGTTAGTGTTCTCTTACAACAAAAATACAAGAAAGAGCAACAAGGGGAGGAAGAGAGGAGAAAATCAAAAACCGTTTAATAGAGAATACAGTTCATTGGATAAAGACTTTATTAAGGACAGATATCGATATTGACGAGGTATTTGATTACAGAGGAATGGTTGCTCTTTTGATTAAAAGATATAGATAACAGAAATATAACCGACTATTTTACAACAAACTTACAACAAAATGCTTTCTAGTCATAAGACTGAATTCATTTACCATAATCCCACAACCTATCATTTATGGAATTACAGTTGTTCTATTAGCCATATTATTAGTCACTCTGATCAAATTGTTTTTTGTCATTAAATGTCGGAAATATAATAGTCCTCATGTATTCTGTGTCCTTTCCCTGTTTCATTGTAGATTACATCATCAATAATGCAAAATATCAAGACCAATAATGAATGCCACAAGCTTATTGGTCATTTTATTGACCACTGCATGCATTAGAAATCTATTTCAGTATTACTGTATTACATTATTACTTTCTTCTTAATGGGAACGATTATCTTTACAACGACAATTTGCTTGCTCGAGATTAGAGATCTTTATGCTGCATTGTTATGGATACATCCCTGAAAGAGGAATAAAAAGAAACCTTGAGGCACAAGAAGAAGGATTGTAGAAGAAGACACCTAAGTGACTGACAAGACTTGTAACGAAGCTACGGTAGGAACGAAGAGAATCATCAGCCTAATTAGCCTATGTAATGTTATATTAGAAGGCATCTTTGTTTGATCAACATAGGTTTTTTATTATGAGCATTACTGTTATTTTATGGGTTATGGCTATTTTATGAAGAGTTGTGTCTGATATCAAATAACCAGAAAATTATCCTTTCGATTGTATGTATAGTTTAAATAGCTTACGCAGGAGATTACTGAAATCATTCAGGTGGCCTTATAACCCAGGAGCTTTATTTAGCATTGTTTAGTTGATAGAATATATTAAACACTGTGTCTGTGCCTTTATTTAACATTGCTCCATCGATGGAACATACAAAACACTGTGTCTGTACTTTAACCTATTACCTACTATCCAAAAGCTCCTATCGAAATAATCTTTGTCAATATCAAATTCAGTATTGACCAACAGCCAAAGACATACTTGATATCGTCATTATCTAAACGCAGTGTTCTTAAATTCCTCCAGACCTCCTTATGAATGCAATTTAGGGTCCAAAAGCAAAGAACTAGTAAATTCCTGTCTTAGTTATTCTTATTCAGACGACTTTGCAAAGGTTCATAGCGCCTGTGCTTTAGTGGTATATGCCCATTCAAAGTAAATTTGATGGACACTGTAACTGCAACAGTTGTAACGGTAGGAAGAACTGGGTTGACACCTGCAATATCAATCTTCCGATGCTGAAATTGCACAATCAATTTTCTACCTTAAAGGCACTTTCACGAATGCTATTTTGTAGACTCTAAAACGAGGATAAGATTTGCTACTTTCAGAAGGAATACTGGCAGCACTAATCCTACTGTCGCGACTAGAGTAGTAATTGCTAAATTCATAACGTCCATAGAAAATGTGTGCTGTCAAATCCGCGTGATGACAAAGCACGCAATAAGGATCATTTTATCTGATCCAGATGTGAAGAGCATAGTTTGATAGAAACCTCAGAAAAATGCTTAGTATGGAGCCCCATCCGAGGAAGGTGGATAATAATTAGCTGAATTGTCGAATCATAAAGACAACTCATAGAACGGACTGTACTAGCCACATTGTTGTTCTTGCTATGCAAATGGTTCCCGATCAAGAATGAGTTGTAAAAATGGTGACCTATTTTTGATAAAGCCATTTTATTGAAGTTTTTTCAATTTACTTTACGGAACTGTAGCAAGATACAGCAATTAATGAAATATAATAACTTTTCTTACGTTGTTTTAATCTGTGCTTTACTCTAACTGAAAAGTGACATTGGCTTTCACACGTACTTACAGAATAAATTCCTGTTAATGATAGAGTGCTTATGAGACTGAAATCAAAAACAAGGCGTAACGTCGAATTTTCTTGGGTAATACCAGTCGTTCCCTGACCTTCTTGCAAAAAGATGACCACATTTGTCTATCATCGGAATGAAAATTACTGAAATCAGTGGATCACTGTTCTTGGTACCAAGTATAAAAAAGAACAGTTTGCTCAATTTTTGACCACATGTTTTAAAAAGTTTTAAATCGAATCTCTGTTAAGGTCCTCAATCAGGCAGCAATAAATACTCGGGATGTTAAGTCTTGCTGGTATTTCAAAGATAAATTTATCCCTTATGCTACCAAATGCATCTATGAAGACAGCATTAAAAGTTAAAAGTAGTGATAGAATACATAAAATTATCCATAGCTATTTTGAGAGTAGTTTTGAGCTCCTGTCTATTTCTTTTTCTTTGAAATGCTCATTATAAAAATTCAACTTTGTGTTCAAGCAACAGGCCAATTCTAGCACATAGGGCTTTCAACAATATGCTATTTGAGGGAGGAAAACGCAATAATTTGTTCAACCTGGATAGATCATTTTCCAAAAAGTTCTTTTTCGCCGAATGATTTTTATATTATTAATCACACAGTCCTTCCACTTAAAAGACATTCGCTGATTTGTCAGGGTAATATTCAATACATGACGAAAGTGTGGCTGAAAAACAGGAAACATTTCTTTCAAACCTTCAAAGCCTTACTTTTCACTCCTATTTCACCGATTTTAAACAAGTAGTGATAGAGTGCATAAAATTGGCCATAGCTGTTTTCAGGAGGAGTAATATCTTCCATCAAATAACCAGCAACTTATTCTCTTGAATTGTATTTTAAGTTCTCCGCACTTTGCCTCGTCATTTTTAAATGGGAATAATGCAATATTATGATTTACCTTTTAACCGCCTTGATTGGGTTTTGAGTTTTGAGTGCTTGACTGCATAATTTGTTGGTCTTGTGTCCTTCGTCACTTATCGGGTTAACAAAATGAATTTCTGTGACAAAGAAGGAGTTTTTTCTGTCCTTCGCTGTCCATAGTGCATTGTTTGCTTTTTATCTATCTTTAATGAATTTTGCCCACTCTGTTCGGGTCCTACATGGATGCAATCCTGTGAAGTGGTTTAGAGCTCCCGTGTTTACCAAGAAGTCCTAAAATAAAAGACCCAGTTTTTATAACCTTACGCTACTACAGTAGAATCTGTGTAATCCGTCACCGGCTAAACCGTCAGTTCGCCTAATTCGTCAGTGTTCGTTAGGTACCGTAAAATTGCTACTGTATTCCGTGTAAGTAAATCCGGCTAAATCGTCTCCTCCTAGTTCGTCACTTTGCTTATTTCGTCACACATTTACATGTCCCTAGAAGGGTAAATCTGCTTAAACCGACACTCGCATCAAAATCTAAGAACAGTTGGCCTATTTTTATTTTCCAGACAGCTCAGACTTGGCATTCAACTCAGGAACTGAAGCTTTGTCTCAAGGTTAGCGGTGTAAAGGTGCCAGGGAAAGTACTGTTCTTAGATTTTGACCCCGGTGACCTAGTTGTCTAAGACCAATTAACAGTACGACATCTACAGGCGTCAACGCATCGCGGTACATGTAGAGAGACTGCCAGACTGCCAATGACCTAGAATTTTTAGCTAACAGTGAATCAATTTTTTCAGTTGATTTATTCGTGCACTTGAATTAGCTCATTCAGATAAGATTCAGGCATACGTTTATAACAAACATGGCAACGAGAAAGCACTCTTCTCATACGATGTTATTGCAGACTACCGTGCTGGCAAAACAAATCTCTCAAAGCTTGCTTTGGAGCATCATATGCCTCGTATCACTGTTAACACTATTTTGAAAAATGCCAACAAAATCGTTGCTGAATATGAACTTGGCAGAAATCCTGACGCAAAGCGAGCTAGAACACACAAGTTTGAAGCTCTGAATCAGCCACTTCTGGATTACTTCCGTCTTGCTCGGGAACACAAGCAACAGTTGTCCGGAGATGCTTTACTGTTGAAGGCTCGTCAGTTTGCTCGTGAATTACATCTCGGGAATTCAGATAGCATCACCGCCAGCTGGATTAATCGATGGAAAGAGCGACACAGTATCGTGTGCAAGCGTCTGCACGGTGAAGCAGCTGCATTTGACAACCACACCACCGAATCCTGGTTTTCTGATCGTCTGCCTCAAATTTTGCAAGATTTTTCACCGGATAACATTTTCAATGCAGATGAAACAGGACTGTTTTTCAAGTGTCTGCCTGATCGCACCCATGCATTCAAGGATGAAGCGTGCGCAGGAGGGAAGAGATCAAAGGACCGCATTACAGTTTTGGTCACTGCAAGCATGACAGGTGAGAAGTTACCACTGCTCGTTATCGGGAAATCGGCAAAGCCACGCTGCTTCAAAGGCTTGAAGAAGCTGCCGCTTAATTATCGGTTTAACAAGAAGGCCTGGATGACCTCAGAAATATTTTCTGAATTCTGTCATAACCTTGACCGGAAGATGGGACACCAGGGAAGGAAAATTGCTCTTGTTGTGGATAACTGCTCTGCGCACCCTGCCCTAAAGAACCTAAACAACATCACGCTCATCTTCTTGCCACCAAATACGACAGCGAAGACACAACCCATGGATGCCGGGGTGATTCGATGTCTAAAAGCACACTACATGAAAGAAATCGCAACCGCACAGCTGTGTGCTTATGAGAATCAACAACCGCTCATAGTTGATTTGTTACGATGCATGCATTTGTTGCTCAAATCCTGGAGGTGCGTCTCAAACATCACCATTGTTAACTGCTATCGTCACGTCCGCTTTGTTCAAACAGCTGTAGATGATCCGGCGCCTGTTCCAGCAGATACAGATGATCCGATGTCTGGCAACGTTGAAATCAGCATCGACGGCAGTATCTGGGATCGTTTGCGGGATGCGGGGCTCGTTCCAGCCGATGTCGACTTTGACCAGTACGTGGATAGCGACGCAAATGTGCCTTCGCGGGAGATCTCAACCGAAGAATCTATCCTGGAGAACGCTCATCAGTCAACATCTGTAGAGAAAGAAGAAGAAGAAGAGCAGCCTGAAGACGAGTCCAAGGCACATCCATTGCCTACCAACGCAGCGGCCTTGGATATGGTGACATCTCTAAAGCACTACATCCATGCTCACGACGGAGACGAAGATGGTACTCTCCTAACATACTTATCGGAGGTAGAAGCGTATGTCCAGGCACAGATGCTAAAGAAGAAAACTCAGACTACTATTAAAAACTTTTTTAGACCCTAGACATTTTTAATTACACGATTTTAACTCTTTATAACCGAGTCTTTGGTACATATACATGCTCGTGTCCTGCTAAATTGTATTGTTTATGTCAACTGCAAGTCATTACACTTTGAAACTATTCTGTACATCTGCGTTATGTCCAGTACATGTACTACATATAATATGGAATGAATTGATTGCTCTTGGATAAACATACTAACATTTAATCAGCAAAACTATTCGGTAAATAAAATACATGTAGTAATGCATGTAATAAAATGTACATGTACAGCACCACTGGGTATGCACAACGAAATTCGCCTAATCCATCAGTCCGCCTAAACCGTCACTTCTAAACATGTCCCTTGAGGTGACGGTTTAGCCGGATTCTATTGTAATACCATTCAAATGACCTAATACTCCTGATTCAGGAGCTTTCTTTAACACCCGAAGCCAGATAATAATCCTTTAACTTTTGGGGTTTGAAACCCAATGCATGTTTACAAATATATTAAGATCACCATGTTATGCTTGTCTATCATTAGTGCCAGGCATTAATATATTCATACATACAGAAAGATAGATAGGGCCACAGAGCCAGACAGAACCAGTACCAGAGAGACAGATAAGCAGACAGAGGAGCAAATAGACTGACGCACATGGACAGGCATATTAAGGCAAATACTTAGGAAGATAAAAGAAAAAGAGAGAATTTTCTTCAAAGGCTGACAGAGGAATTGTTTCCAGAACTATAGAAATTCTTGGCTAACACAGGTTTCGACCTGAAATTACTATTTAAATGCGGATTTATTATATATATATATATATATATATATATATATATATTTATATATTAAAACATCAGTTATTTCAGTTTTTTATGTCCTAAAATCGCATCATGATGAAAACGAAAAACATAACTTATGATTAATAACATGGTTTTGTTTTTTTTTCCTCTTGAAGTGTCTGATTTTTTAATAAGGAAAATATATTTTGAGGATTAAATATGAAAGAAGTGGAATTGTATTTGACGAAAAAAGAATAATTATGTTAATTATGATAATTGTAATAATTATAATAGTTATAATTATAGTCATTAAAGATAATTTGGCCAATAAAAACAAGGAATAAGGTCTAATTTGGCCACGTTTATCTAGAAAATAGCCTGAGGCAAAGCAATTGAATGTTAGTATGTGAGACTAATTATGTCCTTTTAATCATTGTTAATTGTTATCTAATTTACATAATTATATAGATATGTAAAGTTGTTTTATCTCCCTATGTGCAACAATTATAGGTAGAATGTTTACATTTTATCTTGCATCTTAACAAAGTCTTGTTAGTAGAAAGTTTTGTATCTTTCACTTAATCTTACTTTATTTTGTTCAATTCAATTTGTATATTTTCAAAATTCATTTCAAGTTTCTCTGTAGTAAAAATCACGTGTAGGGAAAAAACAGGTCAATCTCAACCTAATTATTTTGTTTTCGTCCAGGTTCATTGACATTGGTAGTGGTACGATATTCAAGTGTCTTGTATTGACTGTTCATGGCAAACTTGCATCTGCTTTCCATGACCACTCAAAACTATAGATTACTGTAAACCAGAAAATTTTCGCGAATGCCCCAAAATGGACACATGGAGGGCATTTTTTTGTGAGGCCAATTTAGTTTTATTAAAGTGAAGCAACTACTTCGGCATTTCTGACTCTCTCCTGATCCATGCCAACACAGACATCGGTCAACTTTTTGTCTTCCATGCACACGCATTTGTGTGACCAAACAAGGAAACAAACGTTTGTCTCGATACACGATATTGCTGTCAATTCACACCAATGCATACTATTGCTATCCGGCTTGCTTTCACATCAAGACAAAAGATCATTTCACCGGACATGGTCCGCATGACATTTGATGACCTCATAGGAAGACTTGCATGTAATCGCATTAACGCCTATTGTTCTAGTATCACAAGAAACTCAAATTAAGGACAAGTGTCACTATGGACAAATGTAGGTCCTCATTTCCTGACCAGTGACAGTAAAACTTCCAATTAAATTTTTAAATACAAAAATATTCAAGGTGGATAAAATGTGGATGTTGAACCCTGAATAACAGTGAAGAGTTTTTCATTCAAAAAGCAACTTAGCTCAAAATGATAAAGCCAAACAAACAGATAAAATGAGGGTTCTCTCTAAAATTAGCTTCATGTGGTCTGAAACCACATGAAGCTAATCATCATCATCATCATCATCATGTACGGAAGGCTCATGTTTGAGCCGCCGTGGCTTCTTTCTTCATGGCTCGCCATTTGGCCCAGTCCTGAGCTGCTCGGTATGCTTGTACTATGGAAAGTCCGGATTCTTCTCTTACATTGTCCGCGTACCTTGTTCTTGGCCTTCCCCTTTTTCTTGTTCCATCAACCATACCAAGGATCAGTTCTGTTTCCAGGGTGTCACTTCTTAGTATGTGACCTAAGTATGAAAGTCTTCAGTTCACTGTGGTTGGGAACAGTCGCTTGTGTCACTGTATTCNCATCATCATCATCATCATCATCATCATCATCATGTACGGAAGGCTCATGTTTGAGCCGCCGTGGCTTCTTTCTTCATGGCTCGCCATTTGGCCCAGTCCTGAGCTGCTCGGTATGCTTGTACTATGGAAAGTCCGGATTCTTCTCTTACATTGTCCGCGTACCTTGTTCTTGGCCTTCCCCTTTTTCTTGTTCCATCAACCATACCAAGGATCAGTTCTTTTTCCAGGGTGTCACTTCTTAGTATGTGACCTAAGTATGAAAGTCTTCGGTTCACTGTGGTTGGGAACAGTCGCTTGTGTCACTGTATTCTGCGCAAGACTTCCTCGTTTGTTACTCGTTCAGTCCAGCTCATCCTTAACGCTCTTCGATAGCACCACATATCAAAGCTGCGGAGTCGCTTCCTGTCACTCTTCTTGAGAATCCACGACTCACAACCATAGGTTGCAATAGGAAAGACCAGTGCGTTTAGTAACCTGACTTTTTCTAACGTTTTCCTAGATATTGATCTATTTTTCCATACTGTTGTGAGTGCTGATGTTGGGTTTTTGGCGACAGCAATCCGTTTCTTAACTTCAGGTGAATCGTTACAGTCATTAGTAATGAGGACTCCTAAGTAGGTGTATTGGTTGACAGATTCCAGAGGCTGACCATTGACAAGTATACTGTGTTCGTCGTTGGTTTCTCTGGACAGTATCTTCATTACCTTAGTCTTCTTCACATTCAATAATAGTCCAGAGCTTTCCGAGCTTCTTATCACTCTGTCTACAAGATCTTGTAGTTCCTCCAGCGTACTCGCTATCAACACTACATCACCAGCGTATCTCAGATTGGTTATACACCGTCCTCCTACTTTTACGCTTCCTTCAATGTCTTCCAGTGCTTCTCTCATTATGCATTTTGAATAAATGTTGAAGAGGTGCGGGGGGGATAGTACAGCCCTGCCTCACGCCTTTTTCAATCTGAAACCACATAGTCAAAACTAAAACCCAGACTTTTTGAATTGTTTATTTTTGTACGAATTGACGGAGTTAACCTGTAGAAAGAAACTTTTAAAAAAAGAAAACCTTAGAAACATGCAGAAGAATGAAAAATTCTGTTCTCCAGTTGTATTCATTTTTGTAAGAATTTCAAGTATTTGTAAAATGTTGTTTTTTATGCAGTTTATTGAGTTAAACCTTTTCATTTGGTTTGCAGGCAGAGAGTCAATTTTATCATCTAAAACTTGTGCTAGCAAAATATTATAACCAAATTAATGGGTTAAAACAAAGCAACTTGATCTAAAAAGAGAAACATTAAAAGCATTCGTAAAGGCTTTTTTTCTCTGCGGCAGACAGAACATTCTTTTGAGGGGTAATCGGAAAGATTGTAATCTGAACTAACTTGCCCGCTGAGGACACAACAAATTTTCTTTGGATCCCATCACTGATGCCTCAAATCTACAACATAAATATCAAAAGGAACCCAGAAAACAACCAAAAATATGTATGGAAAAATCATTGCAGATAACATAGTGAGTGAGATTAAATTCTTTTCCATTATAGTGGATGAAGAGTCTGATATCAGCAAGCTTGAACAAATAGCAATCTTGCTTCATTTTGTGGATGTCTTCGCAAATTAGGCGAAGAGTTTCTAGGAATTGTGGCTTGTGACCAGGATCTGGGTAGTGAAGCAATTGCGAGAAAATCATTAAAGGCCGTCAGTGATCCCGGTTTAGACAAGAATTTATGTCGTGGCAAAGAACACAATGGTACAGATAACATTACGAGAAAGTGTGGTGAAGCAGCAACACGGAATCAGCAAGTATATCCAAGAGCCATACATGGTCATTGCAAAGAACATGTTTTTAAGCTCTGCATCGCCTCAACCTGCACAATCTCCCTTTCCATTACGTGGTGCGAAACGTTAAAGCAGTTAGTGGTTTTTTCAATGTGTGCCCGAAGCGTGTTGCTCATGTAGAAGAAAAAACCCGTCTAGCTTTGACACCAACCCACCATATTCGTTTGATTGACGTCTGCTGCACACGATGTATAACGAGGATTGACGGTCCAGATGTTTTTATCCTACTATTTGAAGCTATTTTCACAGCCTTAAAATCTATAAAGCACAATGAAGATGATACATTCAACATTGATTCCATTATTCATGGCTTTCCTATAGTACTGTTGCTTTTGATTGTCTCATTTCTTTTGTATGCTAGAGGGAACCAAATCACTAACAAAGAGTCACTATCCAAAAGAATGGACGTCATCCATTGCAACGAAAAGATCACGTTGTTGTATGTAATGCTTAAAAAGCTGCAGAATGAGATTGATTATCTTCATCTTGAATGGCATGAAGAAGCAAACAAATTTGTGGAAAAAATTGGCACCATCCCATCAAAGGCACATACCACAAACAGCCAAATTTACCGAGCAAATAGTCCGGCAGATTCTCCTGACAGATACTATGGACTCATCCTTTCAATTACTTTCTTTTTTCACCTTACTTCGCAAATCCAAAGCTGTTTTTCTAACCAAAATGTCACACTGATAAATGTTTTTATATCCTTCTTAAAGAATGTTGGAAGCACCAGTAATTGGATGGAGACATTTTCAACATTTCTTGAGATGTATGTGAATGACCTTCCAAAGACACAATACCTTTCTCGAGAGTTGAAAACGTGGCAAAAGAAAGTGGTACCCTACCCACAACACTCGTAAATCTTTTGCCATTGGTTGACTCTCTAACCTTTCCAAATCTCTTCAATGCCCTGCATATTGCTGCCACTACCTCTGTTACCTCGTGCTTAAGTGAAAGGTATTTTCAACATTTCTTGAGATGTATGTGAATGACCTTCCAAAGACACAATACCTTTCTCGAGAGTTGAAAACGTGGCAAAAGAAAGTGGTACCCTACCCACAACACTCGTAAATCTTTTGCCATTGGTTGACTCTCTAACCTTTCCAAATCTCTTCAATGCCCTGCATATTGCTGCCACTACCTCTGTTACCTCGTGCTTAAGTGAAAGGTAAAACTCTGTTTTGAGATTACTTTTTTATATATAGTAATTTATTTATTTATCGAGTATTTATACAGTATAACCTCTCAGTATCTTTGATATCATTAATATCCTGTTATAAAAAATAACTAAAACTTTTAAAAAAATTCCAAAATATTTAAAGATTAATTTTGAATGAATGATTTGCCATTGTTGTACTTGCACGGTGAAATAGTTGTAGATCTGAAAATCGTTATTGATCGTTTTGGGTTGAAGCTCCAACAGAGAATAAAGCTTGTTGATATTCTAAACTCAGACCTAACAGATGTTTAAATTCTACAAGTGATTGGTTCATGTATTTAATGGTTATGTCTAAACCAACGGGGGCTTAATTAGTTTAAATCGCTCCGATTGGCTTAAGTTACAAATTAATGTTATTTCTGTCATTGGAAATGCGAGTCAAAAAGGGGTTTATTTTTACAAACTAAAATAGACGAAACAAAGTGTAGTAATTGATAGTTAAATTGTCAAGTACTTTTACTCTTCTTACAACAATTTTTTATTTGATTTCTTTTTTACAATGTTTAATGATCTTGCAATGAACAAATGTGAAATACAATAATCTTCCTGCTCATGTAGATTTTTGCATTTTCATAATTTGAAATGCTTACATTTAATTCAATTCAATTCAATTTAATTCTGTCAATGGTTTGTAGTAGTGCAGTATACAATGTAGTTTTGTATTGTAAAAGGACATTTATATCGTATCAATGACCTTGAAAAAAGTGTAATAACGGTTTTTTAATTGCTAATGGCATTGGTATTGAATTCACTGTCTAAGTTTTGTACGAAGAGGCCTGAGAGGTAATTTTTAAAAGGGGATGACTTGTATTTTTTTTAAACATTAGTGTATAGAAGGGCGTTTATGAAAAACAAAGGGGCTTGATTAGAAATATTTGCATTAGGCACTTCAACACTAGTCAAATTTTTTTCCTGGATTCATATGCTAGTAGCGTGTGTGTGTGTGTGTGTGTGTAAGCTGCTGGAGGCAGATTTGAAGACCACCCCGGTGAGTTCGATCCGGCCTCATGAAACGGGAAACAAACCTCCCCTACCCGCCAAAAGGCAAATCGGTTTGGAAAGAAANCGAAGAGGCCTGAGAGGTAATTTTTAAAAGGGGATGACTTGTATTTTTTTTAAACATTAGTGTATAGAAGGGCGTTTATGAAAAACAAAGGGGCTTGATTAGAAATATTTGCATTAGGCACTTCAACACTAGTCAAATTTTTTTCCTGGATTCATATGCTAGTAGCGTGTGTGTGTGTGTGTGTGTGTAAGCTGCTGGAGGCAGATTTGAAGACCACCCCGGTGAGTTCGATCCGGCCTCATGAAACGGGAAACAAACCTCCCCTCACCGCCAAAAGGCAAATCGGTTTGGAAAGAAACCAGAAACAAACACCTTTCACTTACCACCAGGAGCGGCACAAGTTCAAAAAAAATTCTCCAAATCGACGACGAACCAGATTCGAAATCATATGAACGACGAGATCGATTTCTCCCATGGTACGGAAGAACAGCTTGAAATGAAGGCTATTCGTTACCAACCAGTCAGGATAACCTAGCTAATCAGCATCCAGGCGTCACCACGTGGAGGTTGCCTTCTTGGACGCCCATGCTAGTAGCGTATTCTGTGTCTGTGAAGGTGCGAGCATACTTGAAACCACTCAAATTCACTTGATCATCCATCATACGAACTTAGTTTCCAAGAGAATTAAATATAAATATAAATAACACCTCTATGCACCTATTTCAGTTTATTGATGCATGTACCACTGTCACAGCTGTCCACATGGCTGGGAAACCTATTTGTAGGTACGTAAGAAAAGGGAAATGTAGGATGGCAAGAAGTCGATTGACGAAGCCAAGAGTATTGTGGTTCCTTTTTGCAGCCCTTGCTTTATTTTTTAGTTTTAACGTCATTTTCTCCCAGTACTGGGGCTCAGACGGTACCCTTCAAGGGACTTTTATTCTGGCAGTGAGGAATTTCTTGGCCGGATGCCCTTCCTGACGCCAACCAATGACTTTTTCTTTTGTGAATTTCCAAAGTCGCCCGCTCGGGGAATCGAACCCGGGATTCTTGGTTATGATGCAGTTGAACTAACCATTAAGCCACGGCTCCTCTTGAGCCCTTGCTTTATACTTATTTAAAATAACCTTAAAGATTTTCTAATCTTCAAATTCATGAAATATGTTAATTGCGCAATTATTTATAATGTAAACAAGGATGTTGCCATCATAAAAAATACATTGAGTGTAATAATGACTGTCATAGGATGGTATGAATTTGTGTTAGAACTAAAATGGGAAAACAAAGCCATTCTTTCCAAAAGAGCATAGACTGAGCTAGAATAGAAGAGAATTTTAGGATTGGTCAAAACAGTAAAATAATCTTGTCACAGTGTATCTGTACTTTGAAAATGTGTTGGATAGTACATTTATTTTTAACAATAACTTTGATCGATCACATGAGACTAGTTTTAAATATTAGAAACCATATAAACATTCAAGCAGTTATAAGAAACTATTTAATAGGGATACTTCACAGTTTTAAGCTATAGAAGTCCAGTAAAGCCCCGAATGCAAACAGATCGGTTACATTCTCTCCATTCTACACCCAAGAACGATCCTGAAAGCAATCATCTGAAATGCATCACAATTAAAATTGATGTTAGGGCAAGAAAAATTAACAGAAGAGACAAGACAAAGGGTCAAATTACTTTATCTGGAGCAAAAAATTTCAATGGTTTTCTAAAAGAAATTAGGTTAGACAAATGAGGTTGCAAAGTTAGGCATTCTTAATTCTAACTTGTTATTTTTCGATTTTAATCTTTTATTCACTATATTATCTTTTACTTTCTTCCTCTATAAAGTTCTAAAAGAGGGCTAGCAGGAATATCAGCTTTGCAGTAGTAAGTTTGTATATTTTTATAAATTGATCTTAAATGAGATATTGCTGTAGTCCAGACCAAGGAACTTTTAAAGAGCCTCGTAGACAGAAATCATGGATCTTCTTTTCCTTCCTACGAAAATATAAACCGGGGTAGGCTAGTTATTTCACCTTTTTAACACCATAACCTACATGATCTGTAACAGGAGTACTGGGGATCTCAAATTGGAATGTACTGTTTCTACCCTGTTCCGAAAGTAAACTATTCAAGTTTTGAAAGTACTCCCAAATGAAGTTAAACATCTTTTCAACATTACAAAGTAGAACAAAATGACAATGAATGTGTAGGAGGAGATGTAGAAGAAATATTTGTAAACATCAACAAGCCGATTGAAAACGAATAGAAAGATTACAAATGAGAAAGAACAAAGCATTTGATGTCTGCTAGAATGAGGAAATATAGTTTTCTTAAAAGGTAGGTTTACTTTTTCTGACGTTTGCAATTTGATGAAAACTATTTTCATGTAATGACCTTAGGTTCAAAGTTCAAAGGTGAAGCATTGTGATTGCTCTTATTTATTATTATCATTTTTGATAATAAACAGGTCGTAGGTATGGGTATAGGTTGTTGGGACTGGATAATCAGATCAATGAAGCTTCGTGGCTTTTTGATTTTCCCATCTTTGACACATTTGTAGTTAGCTCTAGCCAGCTCAAGACTATTTCGCACGTCAACGTCGCAAAGTACACCTTCTAGCAAATTCTATTTGTCAGTAAGGTAGTGAACGCATTAAAGCTAGTACGTTGTTGCATATGTTCTGGTAATTGATTCCAAAGTGGTGCAATACGATGACAGTACTTAAAGTGAATTTTCGTAAATTATTTCGACTGTGTTTAGTAAATATCGAGTCCGGCACATTTCCTGTTTTACGACCTTGGTCTATTACAAAGAGATTATTGGTATATTTTGTTTGCATGAGATTCCTTCTCGTTTTTCAAGCTTTTATGGTGATGAACCGAAGGAAATCGACCAGATCTATTATTGCACTTTATTTCAGTGCCATTTTCAAATTAAAAAATAATCAATCTATATGGAAGTATCCTTCCTAGATTTATTCAACGTCAAAAATATTAGCGTCTGAAATATTTCAACAAGGCATGTTTGTTTTCGAATGTGACTTTCATATTAGGTCAGTAAAGAAACTTGTAGAATACGTTGGTCGATGAAAATACCTCAGATCTATTACCGCCCACTGAGTTTGACTTGTGGTTTTGAATGTAATAACAAATGAAAATTTTTTGAAAATGTATAGAAGAAAAGAGAAATTTAAAACTGCTTCCAGCTGAGTTTTCAGTTCCTTTTTATGGAAGTCAATCTGATCAGATTATATCCTCGCCCATAAATCCCTATTTTTCCTTTACATATAAAGCCAACATAGAAATAAAGGAATGTTAATTTTTTAAGGGTGATGGCAGTTGTTTCAGGTGGGTAACAGTTTATACCCAGAAAGAAGGAAGGCAAGGAAGATTATAAAATTAAATTTGAAGACGAATTGGAAAAAAATTAAGAGAACAAGTGGAATATTCAAGCTACTATTAGTATTTTTTAAATAAAGTTGTCCATAATAAGGCCTTGGGGCTACTAAAAAACTAAAGGCTATAGGAATAAGGGTATGGTTAAAGCAGGTGGTTAAATTAGAAGACATAGCTTCAAGTGAGCTAGTACTTTTTGTGCCTTTCACAGGGAATTGGGTTTGGCAGTGAAGCATTTCTTGGCCGGATGCCCTTCCTGACACCAACCTCTGAGTTTTTCTTTTGTGAATTTCCAAAGTCACCCGTTTGGGAAATCGAATCCGGAATTCTTGGTTACGTTGCAATTGCACTAACCATTAAGCCAGGGCTCCTCAAAGATAACTCCAAATTAATTAAAAGTTGAGTAGAAATCAGAGTCCTTGATTGAAATTGTTATTTGGATTAAGATCGAAGAGATAATACCAGAGCCTTTTTTTTGACAACAAAATTTCCAAGAAAAATATATACCTTATAAATAATATGACATTCTAAAAATCGATATAAAAGCAACCTAAAATTTCACTAGGAAAAAATACTGCAACGACATTTGTGTTTATTACTTTGAAAATGTTGAGTTTAATATTTTCAATTAATATTGCCAGGTTTTCTTGATCCTTACATTAACGGTTTGAACTTTTCGCAGATTTCTGAGCATGTTTTATAAACTGTTGATATATTTTTTAAATGTTCCCTATCTTCTCATCCAAATGCATTAACTACATTAAAGCAAAATCTGACAATCACTTTTTAACTTCACAATTGCTTTGTCATGATAAAACATTGACTAAAATGCGATTTAACGTCTTTTTAAATACTCTTTACACCAGTTATTAGGACGAGCCTTTCACTTCATTTGTTACGTTTTTTATTTAATGAATTTGTTAAGAGAACTATTGTCGATTGTTGTATATTCAATATGAGCAGCCCACTTGGCTTGCATTTGTACAACCATAAATCCAATTATAAGTAAGGATTATTACAGATTTTATCACTGAGAAATTTTTACTTCTATGAATTCTAGATATAGATACACAAATAGATAGAACGGTAAAAAGGTAGGTAGAGATAGTATGCTTGATAGTTAGCCAGATACCTAAGTAGCTAGATAGTTAAATGGCTAAACAGTTAACTAGCTAGATAGCTATATAAAGTAAAAGATATGTAGGTGAGACAGAGAGATATTTAGATAAGGATATAGAGAAATAGAGAGATAAATAGAGAGATAGATAAATAGATAGATAGACAGATAAATAGATAGATGGATGGAAACATACATACATGCAGATAAACTTCATTACCATCTTTGAATGTCTCGTTAGACCACTTGCTGATTCGCAGACTAGACAAGCGCAACAATGCACCGATGGACGAGGTGGGAAGGTGTCCTCAGAGAATTGCTGGTCTTGCCTTCGATTGTGTGACTTAAGATGGTTCACCAGTCCCGCTTTTGACAAAGAAATCTACCACACATAGTACGCATAATTTCCTCGTGAATATCGTCAGGTACTGTACTTTCATCCTGCTTTCTTAGAGGACGGTTTAATACAGCATGACCTACACGTCTTTCTTCAAATTCTTTACATCCTTCCCTGATTGATCAACTTGTAAATATAGTTTATCATATGGCACTTCAACTGGAGGTGCAGACATAAATTGACTCTTATTAAGACTGATGGTTAGGCCAAAAGCTTTGCAAGCACTTAAAAGTTTGTAAATTATGAGTTGCATTTCTTCCTCCGAATGTGCGACAAGATCAGCATCATCTGTATACAAAGCCTCACGAACAAGATTCTGAAAATTTTGAGTTCGAATTGAGACGCCGAAGGTTGAAAAGCTTGCCGGAACTTCGAAACTTTATCCCTACTCCTATGTCACAATCCTTAAAAGCATGAAGAAGGATCACAGCGAAGTAGATTAAGAAAAGATTAGAAGACTCTATGCCACACTGTTTTGCATCATTATCAACTGATATTTGTCCTCGCAGTGAAGCTTACTCGGCACTTCGTGTTATGGTGTAACTACTTACACATCTCCATAAAACTCGCAAGGCATCCTACTTTCATCACGATTGATGGTATCGACAGGTTTGGTCAGATCAATAATAAGGGGCCCGACTTGTTGGCAGGGCGAATATATCAGTCATTGAAGTACACGAAGAATACTTTTAGTAAAATCAACAATATATTGTAAGGAAACAATTCAAGTATATACAAATACATATATACAAATACATATATTCAAATAACATATTATGCAAGATATTCTTAATTTATAGCACTTGCATAAACAGGATCCAATATCGTATATTTTACTATTAAATAACTAATAAATACTATTAACACTATTCGATTTTCTGTATGGAATAACCTCTGAATTGTATCAAAGTGAGTTCAATAAAAAAAGTTAATGCATCCTTACACTTCTAAATGAGATAGGTGTGGCATACTTCAAAAAGCCAAGGTATCCCCATAGAAATAAAACGTGGAAGTTTTGAATTAAATTTAAATATTTATGATATACAAAACGTGTTTACATTCTTTTTTTTTCTTTTGAAGAAAAGAGCAAATTAAAAATGCACTTTCTATCGAACTAAGTCGAACCAATATCGATGTCTGATCCATGCCAGCCATCTCCTCAACAAACAGATTTATTGCCATTACGCTTTATCGAGAAATCGTTGCAACCTTCAGCTCGACTGCTTTCATTAAATTTCAAATCCTGTTCATTTTCATAGATCCTTTTCACTTCATCACCACTCGCTTTAGTTTGACATTTTTTTAGTTAAAATACGTATAAAAAACAAAGCACTTTTTGATGGTAAAGAGGGTTAAATCTACATTTTTACATATTTTCTTGTGCAAACCTAATGACTACCCTGTAAAATTAAAAGGGTAAACCCAACTAAGAATATTTGGTTATTCCACATGATGATAATTGATACTTTACTGCCCCACTTCCTAACCCAGCCACTTTCAGCTTTACAGAAGCCGAGATGCGTCGGAAATTAAGACCATGATCAATGAGAACTACATTAAGGTATCAAACCAAATACTGTAAACCATATTATAGTACTTATCAACCAACCGTTCTTTCCATATAGTTTCTGTTTTGAATATCATTAGCTAAGGTAATTAAATCAGACTATGAAGTCAACAGTGTGGTTTCTCTCTTTTTTCTCTCTTAGAGCTTCAAAGCTCATACTAAACTATACTATTCGTCTAATGCCGATTGATTATGGACGTCTGCGGCTGAAGATCTTTTCCCTTGCAACAAGCTTCCTTATTGTTCACATCCAAATGTATGCAGCATTTTTGATACACTATGAAATTTGTCCTTAGTGTGCTCTCAAAGAATAACGTAGTCTGAAGGCATCATTTACCTCATTCGAAAGTACTTCCGGAGAGCTCTCCACCAAGCGTATCTTCTTAGTTTGGAATGCTTCCGATTCACTTGGGGTTTTATTTGCTCATTACAACCAGTTTTGCCTTCTTTTTCATTGGTATCTTTTGCCATGAGTTCTAAAATTCTAGAAAATATGATACCTACGTTAACATTGTTTTTGGCTGAAGTTTCTCCAGCACCAGTGAGTTCTCCTGTTCCCACCAGTAAATCATCTCTCTTACTGACAATAAAATTGTGATTCTGTTCGTTTAGTTTATCGATTTTGTTGCACACGAATAGTAAAGGTACTCTCTGTCCTTTTTTAACTTCAGAAATTTCGTTACATAATCGCTTTGCTTCTTCAACTGACAAAGGGTCATCAACTGCATATACAATTAGAAATCCATGACCATGTTCAATGGCATGGCGTCTCATTGCAGGAAATTGATACGAACCTGCCATATCAATAATATTTAAATCTGCGAGTCCACCTCTGTAGTCAATGACCTTTCTGAATGCATCTTCCAAAGTTGGGCTGTAATGTTCTTCAAAAGTGTTATACATGTATCGTCGTATAAGGGACGTTTTACCGACACCACCGGCTCCAAAAACAACTACGGTTACCGTAGGGAGAACCTAAAGATAAGAAAATACACATGTGATTAGAACGTGGTACCAAAAGGTTTCAATAGAAAAAGATTAGTTATAACTCAGGAGGGAATTTCACCACGGGAGTCCTTAAAATTTAAATACAAAAGTAAATGATACGGAAAATATTTTGGAATGTTGTGAATTACAAAATATGTGTAATGACATCATAGGACTACAGGATCTTTGATAAAAATAGAAAGTGTATAATACATCACTTGACATTCATTAAAGCTAACAAAAGTTGCCTTTTGAATTTAGAGTAATAAAGGATCAACCCAGGAAATGGTCAACTGTACGAAAATGTAGTGAAACCTTTGGGTGTGTTCGAGAATAGTCGAGACAAGATCGAACAGGAGAAAAAATAAATGGAAAAAACAGTTTTCACTTTTCTTTACTAATGAAAGAGCAATCAACCAAAGCCTGAAAACAGGCTTATACTTTTAAAAAATTAAAAGCAAATTAAATGCGTTATTAAGAAACAAAATGGTCTACATTCTTCTATTTCAATTTACACTGGGTGTGTAAATTACTCTAGTACAATTTATTTGTTTTAAAACTATAGAACATTCAATAAAAGACATCCTGTATAAACAAAAATAGTAAAAAAGTAAAAAAATAGCATAAAAGGCTTAATTTTCAATTGTTTTTTCGGTAAAACAGCTACAAAAATACCGATGCAGGAAATATGATCTACATAAAAGAAAGTTAAATACAATGCATCACTACATGCTATTATAATATACTTGTTCTCAGTTTTCAGTTTTTACTTAGAATTAATAACTAGTTGGCAAAAAAAGGTCTTCATAAAAAAACACTTGTAGAAGTTGGGGTTATAGAGTGTTGTACTCTAGGTAATCAAAAGATACAGGAAACATTGGATAATTTTGACAAGATCTATTTCACACTAAACAAAGATCGATCTATGATTACAAATTGCACAAGATAAAATGTTGTACAATGCCTTAGTTTAGTGATATAAATTCAAAATTTGGAAGTTGATAGCGTTAGTAAACAATCTCGCAATATTCTTTTAGTTGCTAAATGCCAATTCAAGGCATGTAATAAACGACAAGACAACAATAATCATTTTGTAGATTGTATGTCAATAGATTTATGCAACACAAACTAGTACATATACGTTACATGTACGTACTAATACCTTAGTTCCTCTCTGGCTAGTAATAAATGTCTGCCATACTTAAATGTTAATCGAATTAATTACATATAAATAATGAGATACCTTTAAGGTTTTGCTCTTCTCTGTGTTTTGACCAGAAAATATTTTTAATATAGATGTCACATCTTTTACCTTCTTGGTCCTCAGATAGAGTTTATTGATAAGATGCATGCTTATGTTACTTTACAATTACTGATAACTACTACAGTGCGTTTAAGTAGGCTTCGTGTCAGATATGATCATTTGTTAATTCAAGAACCAGTCGCTTGATCACTCTCTGCAGATACTTATATCACTTCAAACAAGTCGTATTTATAACTCAATATAAAAAATAAAAAATTGATCCTTTCTATGATTTCTATTCTCTTTTAAGCCCTTTTGAAATGTTTTTGAATCATATCAAATAAAATCAGTGAGATGGAAATCATCATTTATGATGGATTTCCTTCTCTGTTCCACTTATCATTCCTGAAATGCTCCCCTGAAAAGTAAAACAAACCTTGATGTAGTGATCATATTACAAAGACACCTCATATAAAATATATGAGGGTGTGCTGTCATTATGATTCAGCAATAAATACCCATTGACCAATTTTTAATTTTGCTTTCAAATTCATCTCTAATGCATCTGCCTGGACATTACTATCTACCAAACAAACACGCGGGTATTAACTATGACATCTTGGAAAGTACTTTTCCAAAATAAGTGCTGTAAGCACTATTTGTGGTATCTATTCTCGACAGCTTCAATGTTCAAACTGGTTAAACATCTAAGGACAAGGTAAAATTACGTCAACGTTTATTTTGGCACTTATATTCAAAAAATCGTTTATCGACATTAGTCTGAGACAAAAGTGTAAAAAAAAAAAAAAATCTCCTAATTAATTAAGTAAACTAGTGATTAATAATTTTTTCGAAAATTTCTGGTTTAAACACGGAAGCTAAGCAGCATTTAGCTTTAGTTTAACCTTGGAGTTTTTCTTGAGTAATGCCTTTATAAATCCTAACTTACAATCAGCGTTTCTTCGAAAACGGAGTTTAACTGAGCGAAATGTTTATTAAAAGCGCACAATTCCCCGCATATATACCTGTTTATTCACGGAAAAGACTTTTTGAATAAAGAAATTCCGTTTAAACCACTTTCGTAGCAGTTACGACTTACAAGAAAGTCGGCATATTTGAATATTAGTTTAAAAAGGCTGATAATGGCAACAGCTATCTCAAGACAAGTTCGTAAACGTTCTCTTCTCCTTATCAAACTATCGATTTGATTAAAATGAAATCATGTCGACGGAAATGTATGCTTGAGATTAACATCAACAGAACCATATTTCATAGTTTTCATCTGCTTCAAATGCAATAAACCTTCCATTCAAGTAATTTTCTGTTTTTCTAGAATGACTTCATTGAATGAGATGAGATGACAATGATATAATCAAATATAGCAGTTGGTTTATTTGAATGCTACAATAGAATGATAAGATTAAATTACATGGCATTGCAATGATATAATCGAACATGAGAGATTCGTATACTTTAATGCTATGATCGAATATGACATAGTAGTAAACTGGAAGCATATGATATTCTAAACTAATAATATTATCGAATATAGCAGCCATGGCTTAATGGTTAGTGCAGTTGCACCGTAACCAAGAGGTTCTGGGTTCGATTCTCCCAGCGGGTGAAAAGACTTTAGAGCTTTACTTGAGAAAAAGCCATTGCTTGGCGTCAGGAAGAGCATCCGTCCAAGACGTTTCTCACTGCCACCGTTTGAGCCCCAGATACTGGGAGAAATGACGTTAAAACAAAACAAAATTATCGAATATGTCTTGGAAGGGTATGACTTGGTTTCATTGTGAAACTATAAAGGAAAGAGATAACAGTAGTTGTAAGAACTTTATCATGTCTTGAGTCGTTAGCTTTTCTTCTGAGCTACGTTTCGAGAGATACTTCTCCCATTGTCAGGCCTGATGATGGGAGAAGTATCTCTCGAAACGTAGTTCAAAAGAAAAGCTTACGACTCAAGACATGATAAAGCTCTTACACCTATGGCTTCCTCTGAGTCCATAAATATCAGAATTTTCAAGATAACAATAGCATTGCTCATTATTCTACTTGGCTCAACTTCAAATGATTGAAATATTATGATAATGATATGAATAAAAGATATGAAAAGTAACCAGGATGTTAGGTACTATTTTCTGTTAACATTAAGGCATGATAATGTTTTCCATCTCATTTAAATACCGATCATCATTTCAGTAAACACTCCAAAGGTGAACATACCTGACATTTGTAAGGTATGATAAATTATTAGAGCATTATCATACCTTAAATTGAAATAAAAACATTCCTCTTTTTCACATTTAGGTAAACAGGACACTTATTCGTAACAATAAAATGCATTGTCATTGTCTGTTTAATGTACTCTTGAGTAGGTGTTAACGATATTAATAAAATTGCTTGGTAACACGTAGTCATTTTCATCGGCTAGTTGAAATCTTATTACCCATTAAAGTACCCTGGACGTTTCTTTGATATGTTTATGAGTAAAAAATTCAAGATAAGTATCGCAGTGGCTTGAATCTTCTCTTGTCCAAAACAGATGTGAAAAAAGGTGATTATAATAGGGTAATTATAATGATTATGGTGATTATAATGTTAGTAATAACGATAATGGTGGTGATTACGGTAATGATGATGGTAAAGGTAGTGATGATATTGAGGGTGGTGTTGATTCCGATAATGATGATGATAATGATGTTAATTACAGTAATAATGATGGAAACAACAATGAAATTGATGGTGACGATTCTGATAATTGTGGTAAAGATAATGGTGGCGATTATATTAAAGATAAGGTAACCATACTGACGTTAATGATGATAATGATGACGATAATGATGGTGATGTATCTGATAATGTGCTGATACTAATAGTTATGGCTGGGCTGAGTCTATTTCATGTGAAAATGGTTATGGTCGTTTTAATTATGGCGGTGATAATGGAGTTGGTGTTGGTGATGATGATACGAATAATGATTGTGGAAATTGTAGTCATAGTCTTGATGATAGGTCAAGCAGTACTGGGAATAATGTGATGATAGTTGTGATTATTTAACAGTAAAACTGAAGAAGACATCGGAAGGGAAGGAATGAAATAACCCGTTTCATTTTCTAGCAGCTCTCACACTCGTCTCAGAAACAGGAAATTGATTTTGGAGACAACTCAAGGCTCTTGGCTAACGTTGTATATAATTATAAATTTGTGCATAAGTCCTCTTTTTGTTGGTAAAGTATAGTATTTGTATGGACGACATGCAGGTCTGTATAATATCATTACCATCATCATCATTGTTCGTTGATATAACAAAATAAATAATCATGAGAGTTTTTACGTCATAAACCAGTGATTTAACATCACTTTGTGAAAAATCATTCTTTTAACAGCAAAATAATTATTCTTATTAAGTACCACCAGGAAACTAAAGGTCTTGGTCTTTTTTTCCATTTAACAAAAAAAATCTTCATAGGTTGAAACAAGTATCAGAAAGAAAGGTCCACTTGAATTATCAACCTAATATCCTCAAGCATTTAACTTTACCACTAACTAACACTCTTTTTCCTCCCCTCTTCCCTTCTATCCTCTCCCTCTCTCCCTCTCTCTGTCTCTCTCTGTCTCTCTCTGTCTCTCTCTGTCTCTCTGTCTCTCTCTCTCTCTCTGTCTCTCTGTGTCTCTCTGTGTCTCTCTCTGTCTCTCTGTCTCTCTCTGTCTCTCTGTGTCTCTCTATCTGTCTCTGTCTCTCTCTCTCTGTCTTTGTCTGTCTCTCCCCCCCCCCCCACCCCCC
>RDPX01000519.1:539800-545097 GCA_003991215.1 Morbakka virulenta | reverse complement strand
TCTCTCCCCCCCTCTCTCTCTCTCTCTCTCTCTCTCTCTCTCTCTCTCTCTCTCACACACACACACACAAACACACACACTTTAACTCATATCATTCGATGCTATAATATAACACAAGTGGTGTGATGTAGCTTTTCTTTAAGAACATATTTAGTAAGCAATGAGGTGTTTTTAACTTTTGTACAGCCTAAACATAAGACACCAAGACGAAATTCAGAAAAAGGTGTTTAAAGGCAGGTAACAGTCAAGCAGTCCACCATGTACTGCAACACGAAATCTACGATTGTGCTTCAAAGGTATTTTACTTGTTACAAAACAACTTTTGGCTGATGAAATGTCAACGCCAAGCCAAAACGGAGACAGTCACGCTGGTATGGCTCCAAAATTGTACTCTTAATGAAAGAGATCAAAAGTCAAAGTTAATCTGAGTTCAAAGCCTGGTAAGCCTAATTTAAAAAGTTGCTACCATTTTCGCTTGCATTCTTGATTCACAGGAAAAAATTTGCAAAGTGTTCACTTTTTGTTTTTCAAGTTAAAAGGTTGCTTCGTCAGCAAATGGATTATTACCACCGCGAAAAGAAACAAGTCTAAAGACACAATGCTCTCAAGTAAACAGGCGTTGCCCACTTTGAAAGGATGCATTCAAATTTCTAATTGTTTGGTAATCCTCTTTAGTAAAAGGACATCGTTCACCTTTTGGTAGTGTTCTTACCTTAAGTAGAATAACAATATTTGCAGACAGTAAAATGTATCCCTGTGAAGATACACTGTAAGCTCTTTTGTTTCAAATCCCTGCCACATAGTTATTTAAAGTGCAGGCATTAGCCGAAGAAGAGTTGTTAATACTTAGTAACCAAATATCTTGAAAATAGAAATCGCAATAGCTTTGCACCCTTTTCCCCTCGAACGTCCTTTTGACTTTATAAATCAGCAAGCAAGAACCACCATACAAAAGAAATTTGAAACCACAGAAAGGAAACATGTCAGTAATATTTACAGGCCTCACTGTCATTTGTGTAGGGTTGTTAACAAAAAGAGATAGCGATATTCCTAAGTGAAAGATCACTATTCTTTTCCCCTACAGTTCCATGGAACTCTTCCCTTTAAAAACACTGCATCCTTCATTGACTGCTAAAAATAAATCATCAACTATATTAGTAAATCTGAAGACGGAGCACCATTAAACAACCAAACGATCAGTGGGCTTTTTGTGGTCAGAAGTTAAATATGTGTTAATTTTTGCAACGGCAAGGGCAAAAAAATGACAGTGGCAGCCTTTCACCACAAATATCTCATGAAATAATGAAAAAAGTAAGAAATGAACATATCCTACAGGGTATCTTTCTGTTGTCAGTAAAAGACTCTCAAGTTTTTAACATATTGTTATGTCTTTGCATTTTTGGGATCGCTAAAATCGTTTTTAAATTGTTTTTTAAGTCCAGTTGCAAACATTGGATTTGTGTCCAATCAGCTGTTGCTTCAAGTTTCCTTGGCCTACGCTGATATCTTTTTTATTGAATGCATATTAAAATAATTCCCAAACAATTGGTCTTTTTTCACAACTAAAGTCAGTACTTTCTAGTTAATGCAAGTCAATTAACCAAAAAATAGACATTGTCAAGATAGAATTCCTAATTATGATTAACAAGTCGTTGCAAAGGTGTTGTGGCATATAATTCTGTAATTCGTTGGAAAAACAAATTGGGGACTACGTTCTCTTCTTTTAAAGACGTAGACAATGAGCATATATTATACAATACTGTCTTAGATTCTCAATAAACATCTGATCCCATATTAAATATGAAAGAAATCTTTATGGTTACCTCCTCTATGAAACCAATTCACTCAAAATCATGCACCAAAATCCAATCACCAAAATATCGTTTATTAATAGAAGTGACTTGATATTTATATAAAAAATGCCTTCTGAGAATAGAGAAAGAAAGACAATAAACACAAAATAGCTTTACTACCGATCCTCAAAGAAGCTCAATACCTGTCACCAAGTTGAGTCCTCACTGTGAAAACATAAAATGGCTGTAAAAAGTCACGTGTTGCAGCTAATGATGGTAGAAGTATGTTAAAACTTAGCTTGAAAAGTATAACAAGATACAGCTCCTATGTAATTATCGAATAATAATACTCTTAATATTCACTTACAAGGCACATTTAAGTTTACTGAAAAAATGAACTTTTTTTCTAAAAACAGAATATTTTTTGCATTAATGCCACACAGCTCTGCATCATACCGATGACGGTCTGTTCTATTTTGTAGTTCATTCTGTTTGTACAAATGAAAATAGAACATGCTTCCATGATTTTATACTTTTGATTTAGTACATGCATACACTACGTATTTTAATCATAGCTAGCTTTATCCTGACGTGTATGTAAGTGCACTTAAGTGCTGATGGCTATTTGCTATGGTCCATCTGTTACTATGCATCCATTTATCAGAGGCCTTTTCTACATGTCTCTAATTCATAATTAGATTTTACGATATTATTGTTTTTAGCCCTGTTAGTAAAGAATATTAATTATATTGTGTCTTGGTGTCGATCATTTCCCTTCAACACAAATGATTCTTTTGGACTGATTTGTAGAGTTAATAACACAGCTCACATTACTCAAGGCGTTCTCTCTTTTCTAAAGAGATTAAAAGATAAATATCGAAGACAAATTAACAAAAAATCCAGTAAGCGATGGATTTGAAAATTAAATGACGGAAATTTAGAAAACAGACAGATATAGAAGCCAGAGCTTTAGAATAACACTGAAGATAATATTTTCAGACGGAAGAAAAGAGACTTAGAATTAAAGAACGGCAAGATTATGGAAACGATGTGGGATCTCACCTGGCCAGATGACAAAAAGTATCTTCAATAAAAAATAGCTGAGGTTTTAGAAAGACAATTCGGTTCAGGTTTTTCTAAGAATGCATGTCAACATGTCTGGATGACACTGATTGACAGATTATTGAGTTAAAATCATCTTAAACTGAAATCCATGCAAAATACAAACAGATCTACATGAGGATGATCCTCGTATGATTCGGATAAAATTGAGTTAACAATGTAGCTAAAGTTTGTTATTTTCATCACTGGCCAATCAAAGACTTTATCATTAATTGAAAAGCAGTGCTTCTTTCCGCAGTTCTGTCTTAACAAATGGAGGATATTGTAAATGTCTTAAGATTAAATACAAATAATTCGGTATTTGATTAGAACAGATAGACCAGTTCTTAACAGACAAGCTCTAAGTAAAAGTTCTGTGCTCTATTCTATTGTAATTTCCTTTAGCCAGTTCTTAAAGCTCTTTCCAGTTGCATCCAGGGCATCAGTGATTATTGGTACTATCTTGACTTCTCTTGTATCCAAGAGCCGCTTGGTCTCTCTTTTCAAGTCATGATGCACCTCAATTTTTACCTTTTTCTTTTCTTTCAATTCTGGTATCAAAGGGACAGGACATATCAGTAAGCAAAAAATGATCGATCCTTTTTATTTTCAAAAAGAATGTCTGGTCCATTATGCTCCAATCGATGATCTGTCTGTATGGGAAAATTCTACAGTAACCTTAAGTCTTCTGTTATAATAACGTGATTTTATTTGTCAGTAGTTAATTGTAGGCAGTCATAGGCTATTACATTTCATTCTTCACGACAGTGTATTTTATTGGAACTTGAATCTCATACGTTGTTTTGACCTTCTTTGAGGATTTAGTTACTCAATTTTTGTGATCCCTGTGATACCATGATTCGATCCGACAACTATTTTTCGTCTTGATCAAAATTGATTACAAGTGAAATTCATTCAAATCTTCAATAGGCAAATACATCAACGTATTTTTGAACGCCCTGATGTTCCAACCGTTTGAAGCAACAGAGTATTTCGCAAGTTTCTGCAAAGTAAATCCTGGGGCTCCATTATGCCATTGTATTCCTCTTTCTGCAGAAAGCTTATCGATGTTGAAGTAACATTAGGTGAACAGAAGAAGCGTATCAATATAACACTAATTATGTTCTTTTGGCTAAACAGGTTATAAACAACAACAAAATTTATATTGCACTTTAACCCAATTGACAGACGAGACCAAATTCTTACCGACAAATTTAAAAAGGTTTTGATGCCTACTCTTTCCAAAGCCCTTGGGGCCTAAAGTTGCGTCACTATGTCACTATTCTCTCTTCCGATAGCTTCAACACCTCAGGGGCGTGTCTCCAGCCTACAATCAGATGCCTAGATCTCCCGAAAGATTTTAATTTCATTTCAAGACAGCAACCAATTTTCTTTGCCTTACTCGTTTGAAAGAAATAGTTACATTTGGTTACCTACTGTAACATGTTAAGAAAAAATTAGGACAAATTAGACTAGCACATACATTTCATCTTTATTTCGATCAAGGAGATCTTTTATCTTTTCTCAAGTGACTGGAAAAGACCCGAAAAAGTTGTTGGTCGAGATGTCTTATTAGCTAACTTTGTGTAAAAAGAATTAAAAACGATTTGGTGGGGTAGACTTTACGCACGTTTTTTTTTCACTGTATTTTGAATCTCGCCTTCGTTTATAATTCTTTAAAATACTACAAAATAGATCACTTGAACATAACGAAATATAGTCAGCTCATTTAAAGGCTTCAAAGTACTTCCTTTGTTAGTAAAAATACACCTGCAGGTTGGGTTCAATAAAAACTTTAACAACAAGACATAATATGTCGCTTGAGTAGACCATTTGTAATGATCACAATTAAAAAAAAGAAAATTATTTCAGTGGACGATAGTGATCTTAACAATATCCATCAAATTTCCTTTTTACCTCAAATGAACAGAAGACTTTAAATCCATATGATATATTCAACCAAAAATAACTTCTTCAAAAACACAATAAAACAACCAGAAATAAATATCACTTTTTATGAAATAGCACTCACCGCTGACTTTTTCTTCATTTTGAATATCATCTTCATGATCTCAAAGTTTTTGAGTATTGAGAATTCTTCTTCTTGTGAGCTCTTAAGATTTTAAAGTGATTACTTGTGTAATCTGTTGTCCTTTTATTTTGCCTGAAAAATAGGTTATTTGCATAAGAACAATCCTTGTGTGATCAAGAATTTGAGATTGAATTCTGCAGGGTTCATTGATCATCGAACAGGAACGATTGCCGCCCACGTTTTAATAAGACATATGTGTTTGAAGAGAAATCAATTTCAATGCACGTAGTATACGGTACAAAGAATTCTTGTTTATGACCTGATTTTGCTTCGTGTCAATGTTGCTTTACGACTGTTTGAGAGGACAGAAT
>RDPX01000519.1:502300-534800 GCA_003991215.1 Morbakka virulenta | reverse complement strand
GGAAATGCTAATTGCAATTTCTTTCATTGGTTTAGGGAGTGGAATGGGGTCACGTCGGTATCACATGATGACATTTTTTTCACAACATAATATTTTCAAAAGTTTACTATTTTTTCCTTATTGATATATATATATATATATATATATATATATATATATATATATAATATTTTATTATATGTTATATTATATTATAATATATTATATTATATTATATTTTATTATATTTTATTATATTTTATTATATTTTATTATATTATATTATATTATATTATATTATATTATATTATATTTTATTATATTTTATTATATTATATTATATTATATTTTATTATATTTTATTATATTTTATTATATTATATTATACTATATTATATTATATTATATTATATTATATTTTATTATATTTTATTATATTATATTATATTATATTATATTATATTTTATTATATTTTATTATGTTATATTATATTATATTATATTATATTATATTATATTTTATTATATTTTATTATATTATATTATATTATATTATATATTATTAGATTTTATTATATTTTATTTTATTATATTATATTATATTATATTATATTATATTATTCTATATTATATTATATTATATTATCCTATATTATATTATGTTATATTATATTATATTATATCATACTATATTATATTATATTATATTATATTATATTATATTATATTATATTATATTATATTATATTATATTATATTATATTATATTATATTATATTATATTATATTATATTATATTATATTATATTATATTATATTATATTATATTATATTATGTTATATTATATTATATTATATCATATTATATTATATTATATTATATTATATTATATTATATTATATTATATTATATTATATTATATTATATTATATTATATTATATTATATTATATTATATTATATTATATTATATTATATTATATTATATTATATTATAGGACAATGCCCCTTCATAATATTCTTTTCTCTTCACATAGAAAAATGGAAGTTGACGTTTTATTTCTCCGTATATCTCATGCTAATGTTGATAATTGATGGTGATGGTGATGGTTGATGATATCGATAATAGTGATGATTGGTTGTAATGATAATGATTATAAACTTTTGTGGTGATGGTGAAGATAAAAATAACTATGACGATGAGGGATTTTGTTGATTATTGGTGATGACGATTATCATGTAGGTACTAATGATGCTGATAATAGTGTTGTTGATGGATGATAATGAACCACTGAATGCTGTAATTATTAATGCATGAAAATATAGAGAAAGTTTTAATGATAGCTCATAAGATTTGGCACAGAAACGTTCCAGACCAAAGTGCTGTTTATATGTCAGATAGAATAAGCCAGAGCAAAGGTGGCATTGCAGATCTCTGTGTTCAAAAACAGTGAAAATGTTGTTGCCAGTTACTAGAGACCTAGATTAGATAAATTAAAGTTAGCTTAAATATTTTGTAACTTGATTTATCTTGCTACAAATATGCATTCCAAAGCAGCAAGATACTGAAAATTTGATATTTCTCCACTAGAAGAAGAAAAGAGGGCTCGACAAATAGTTAAGATTGCTGAGATACAAGTAAAAGAAGAGGACAGTTAACTAACGTTAAAAGAAAAGATTAATTTCTGTATGGAAGTTTGAAGGATAAGGGTGTTTCTGTTGCCATGGTTTTTCAAAAACGACACACGTGAGAAGAAACATACACAAAAGCTAAGGCCTTTTTAGTGTAGTATACATCTGTATTTTCTGTTTTCCTTTAGATGAGGGTCAATATATATACATAGAAACTAATATAACTGCATCAGGATTATATTCTTCTTCTGTTTTAAACAGACGTTGGAAGAAGCACCCCACAAAATGAGAACTCTATGGGATAATTTTTATGTATTTACTCTGGTCAGAGAAGGGTGTACGAAACGTCCTAAAGCAACTCCAGTGTTTCTCTACATCAACCAACTCACTAGAGATGTGGGCATACTTATAAAACATCTCGAAGTTGAAAGGTTAGGTCTTCTGGAGAAAGAGAAAGGAATGAATCCAGATAACTTGCCCGATCCTTTGAGTAAGGAAAGTAACAAGGAGAAAAGATGTGTCATACAATTGACAATCATTTTGTTGCAGTTACAAATGAGTCCTGTCCTAAGTGAGCGCTACATCTGAAAAGAAAATTATCAAATAAGCTTCTCAATAACAACAACAAAAATTTTAAATTAGTGGTGAACCTTAATTAATAAAACCCACCTAAGCAACGTTATAATTTTGAATTCTTTAACACAATATATTTTTATTTTTGCTTTTATTCTTTTTTTATCGTTGAAATAAGTGCCATCCAATAAGCACAACACCTTGAACCCTAAAATATAATAATTGCTAAAGAGAGGAAATAAGGTACTTGAAAATCCCCTACTTATAACTACACCCTAAGAACAACAAGGAAGAACCCAACAAAAATGTTACACGCTTTTCTTTTTATAAGAATAGTAAAATTTCGTTGAGGGTGAAGTATTTTTATGATGTGACAAAATAAAAGGGTGAAATATTCTTAATATATTCTTATATTTTAGTTTTTAGTTTTTTCAAACAGCTTGAAAATTTATTGAATAATCACGTCACAGTTCGAACGTCAACATTCTAACGTGACATTCGAACGTGACATTCGAACGTGACATTCGAGCGTGACATTCTACTCGATGACGTTGTTGAATGTGTATGGTTTGTTATGAGAAAATTCTTTTCTCTTGGAGGTGTGTAAGAGAAGTGTTAAAGTATTAGTGTGATGGCTACCCCAATGAAGAAACAAAAAACTCTCGCACATTTTGGCTTCACAAAGTCAATCAAACATAGAGGAATATAATTTTTAAAAAAATATTTTATTTTATTATATTTTTAAGTTTTTAAAAAATGTGTCGTTTTTTTTTTGGACACCCGATATATATCATGAAGTATTTTCAGAAAGATTTCAGATTTGTCTTAATTTAATTGCCATAATATTTCTGTTTTACTAAAATTTTATTCTTATGAAACTCACCCTGGAAATATTCTTAAGATATTCTTACAAATCAAGCAATTCTCACCCTGATATTCTTACAGAAGCTATTCCTATAAAAAGAAAAGCGTGTAGTTAAAAAAATAGGTTGGTGTGTGGGTCAGCAATTTTGTCACGTGGGAAATACATTCAGGTAGGCTGCTAATTAGGAATTTGTTCAATCATTTAAAACTATAGTTTTACGTTGGCGATTGGAGTACAAGAAAAACAGGTGTCTCTGTTATGAAGTTGTTGTCTTTGGTTCCTATAATAATGTTTGCTAATTAGCAGTAACAATATTGACTTGTTTTAACACAAAACCACGCTCTATAAGTCAAACAAATAACACCCTTACGGGAAGGAGGTACTTTGGATTCGACGAAATTCTTTTCTCTTCCTGTCATCAGTAACCCATTCTCTAAAAGACGATTTTTGATCTAGCAAATAGTGATTGTTTACACTAAATCAGAAACTAATATTTTAAATTTTATGTGCAAGAGAAAACTAGTGAAAGTCACAATATATGTGGTATTAACAAACATGAATGACCAATTAGAAGAATGACGTCATGATTAAATAGGAATAACTTACTTTGAAAAACCTACCAGTCTAACAGAAGTTATAAGTCAAAAGAAGGCAGGAAGCAGCCCTCGTACTTTTTATTTCAATTGAAGCGTAAACAATCAATAGATTGTACGATTGCTGTGAGAGTTTCAAATAACAATGAAATTTTGGAACGTGAGCATAGTTTGTAATGCATTCAGTTACACCACGTGTGTTTTTTCAAAGTCGTATTTACGGTTTATTGCCTTTTAGTTCACCTGGATCTCATTTTCACTTCTTGAGTATGTATGCAAGTTCTAATTGATGTATATCTGTATATCTATATCTATATGTATAGATGTACATATGTATTAAAATTTTATAACATTTTTGTGTTTATATCTATATATATACAAAAATATATATATATATATATATAATATAATTATATATTTGTGTAATTTTGCGTATTCGTATCAAAAAGTGCTTAATGTATATAGCATAGCAATATACATAAGGTAAAACACGAAAAACAAGAACTATGGTTGCAACTAATAGTTTAACAATATTTCGATCATCAGGCAATGATGCCAGAAATACTGTACAAGCTTTTATAAACAAATAAAGGAGGCAGCTCATCAAAAATAGAAATTACAGGTGGTAATGTATTTCAATGCGTTAATATTCTGCGAAAGGAAGAAAGAAAGTCCCATGTGGATATGGTTTAAAATTATTAAAGAATGATTTACTTTCAAATTGGGTAAATAAGTGTTCGGGTGTTTGTTTAAGAAAGGAGGTCCCATGCAATTAGTCATTAGGTATGAATTTGCGGAGGAAGAATTTGTTTTCGTGTCGGCATTTCGAAATAATTTCTGATCTTTTGTTGAGAAGTTGTTTCTTGATGGTGTATGTTGTAATGGACATTTTTTCAGTGAGACAAAGGAGGCATCTTTTTGTGCTGTTGTTGTAATGGGGGGGCTGATTTTAGGATAGACCAAGATATTTCGGGTGCTTTTCCGGTTTTTTTCTTTGCTTCCCATAGAAAACTGGATAGTGTTGTGCTGTGTTTGTATTTACTTTGGGTGAACGATAATTTTTGTTGAGAGTATTTATGTTTCCATGGCCTTTCGGTTAATCCTATGTATGCCTTTTCGATATTAGGTGTTGTCGGTGTTCCTGTGGGTGGTGCCAATGATACCATGACCCTGTAGATGACGTTTGGCGTAGTGCATTTTCCTGGAAGAGAGCATTGACTTTTTGTTCTGCAGTTACAAGATTGGTTTGTTGTTATTGTTTAGGGGCTGATGATGTTGTTATTGTGCTTTTTGATGATTTGTGACATAGTTTCTGTGCAGCTGAAGCTTAATTTTAAAGTGTTCCTGTTAAATATCTTGTGGAGTTTGCATCATTGAAGTTTCAGCATCATCAGTACCTACATGATCGAAATATTGTTAAACCATTAGTTGCAATCATAGTTCTTATTTTTCTTGTTTTACCTTATGTATATAGTATAATTATATATTTATATATATAGTTAACTTTAGGAATATCTAAATTTCCTATGCAACTGAAGTTTCACGTAATGATCAGCAAACACACACAATATGGTAACATACAGAACAACTTGATATTACGCAAACCAGAAAGTCAACAACTTTAAAGACTAATGTCTGTTCTTGTAGTTCATTAAAGTGAACTAGTTCTTTAGGCGACACTTAGAAATCATTGCGTCTCGTTGGTTAGGTAATAGTTTGTGGCGTGGATCATACATAAATATAATTAATATATAATACATAATATATAAAACATAATACGTAATGAAATAGTGAAAATAGTAAATGTATAAAAAATACAAAGGAGTTGGTTTATGATGATTAACCAATGAATGACGTTCATTATAAAGAAAACAAGATATATATATATATATATATATATATATATAAATCCAGTATAGTATACAAAATAACTAGACAAATTTAGCAGTTTGAAGATTGTTAAGAAAACATGAAACTAGTAGTAACTGCTAAATTTGTCTAGTTATTTTGTATACTATACTGGATTTATAAACGCTCTGGAAACATTGAGCACTCTTAGTGAACATTGGTATACTTTACTAATATTACTATATATATATATAAATTTGTAAGTTACCATAACATAGAGATTTGAAAATAATTCATAGCTACTCAAAGAAAAGACTTAACTTGTTAAAGATTTTAACTGTTGTCTTCTTCAGTAATGAATACTGACGACTATTCAGATTAAAAAGAATGAAATATCTATTCTATGTATCCATCTATCTATCTATCTATCTATCTATCTATCTATCCACCTATGTATATATGTATGTATGAATGCTTTTATATCTGAATCTATGTATGAACGTACGTATGTATGTATGTATGTATGTATGTATGTTTGAAAGGCGAGTTACTGGAGTCTCAAAACTAGTTTACTTCGGGTTGGTGAAGCTCGTTAGCTAGTCCTGGTTGGTATTTCACCTGAAAGAAGGTCTACTCTAATAGAAAACCTGCCGTTGAAATGTCGCCAGCTATCTGGCCTTGCTTGTTGCTCGAACCAGGCAATTGATACAAAGTGAGTGGGTCTGCTGTTGTACAAGCTTTCGTCACTATAAAAAGACTGTACAAATACTCCTTCAGACCTCAACATCAATCTGTTCGGAAGTCTTATGGCAATGGAGGAGTGGCGATGCATGCAAGTTTGACATGCTGGAAACACGCAGTTACAAATCTGCACACAGGCGGCGGCATGGAGCTTATCCCAACATCGCTTTTTACATCACTTAAGGCAGTTGTGTATTTCGGTGGAGTCTGGTGTGACTGAGCAACCTTTCCAGGATAGCACTGCTCTCCCAGAGTTTGGAGGGGAATAGAAAATGTGTCCTAAACAAAGCTGCCTTAGTCTGCTGGTCAGCTTAGCTGCAGGAGCAGAAATACAGGTAGATTTTATACCCGAAGACTCCCACTTCAGCTCTTCTGCTGGAATGTGAAAACACTAAGATAATGGGAAAATATCTGAGCGTAAAACTGCTATCTCAACTAATGAACTGGCAAGATACGAATTGGTCATCGCTGTTTTATCTAAAACCCACTTATTTAGGTTACACCATATTCTGGTCTGGCATCTCTGAGAAAGAGAGACGTGAAGCCGGTGTAGGTGTTGCAATGGAATAGTGAACAAAATTGTACAGCCAGTAGGTGTCAATGAGCGTATGACGAAGCTGAGGGATCGTCTTAACGCTAACAGACAAGTGACCATTCTCTCTATTTATGCACGAACACCTGTGTTTCCTTAAGAAGATAACAGTTTTTTCTATCATCCCTTTAGAAAACGTGTTACTAATATTCCGGAAGGTGAAAATGTAGTCATTCTTGGTGACTTTAATGCTCGTGTTGGCTTTGGCAGTGAAAAAGGGAAGTCTTTGGGACCTCATGGTAACATCAACTGGTTTACTGCTACTCCAGCTTTGCACTAAATTCCATCTTGTTATTACCAACACCTTACCAGAAGGAAGAGCACAGGGCGACTTTGTTCCATCCTCAGTCTCAACATGACCACCTACTTGACTTTATAGTCTGTTGGGGCAGTGACCTTAGGAATTTTTGCAAGGTCAAGACAATGCGTGGACCTTAGTGTGACACAGATCATGTAATGGTTTGGGCTAAGGTCAATATTTCTATTTGTCGTAAGATTCGCTTTAATGGGGTCAAGGTACCAAAACGCATTGATGTTTCCAAGTTAAAGGATGTCACTTATAAAGATGCTTTGAGATCAACTTTTGACTAAAAAGCCTTCTCAGGTTGTGATTGGGAAAGATTTAAAAATATAATCTTTGAGAAGGGACCTGACGCTCTGGGAATGAGAGTAACCAACCATTGTCATCCGTTTAGTGATAACTGTGATGAAGTGAAAGGCCTACTTAATAAATTGAGAGAAAGCCACTAAAAATTTCTCAGCTCTTCATCTTCAAACATGTTACATTGTGCTTCCGAATTTCTTAATGTGAAAAGGAGTGTTCAGCAGAGGTTGCACTACATTAAGGGTTAGTTATGGTCACTTCGGTCTGAACAAATCCAGTTGGCTTTCAGCAGGGAAGACATGAAAATATTTCATGATCTTTTACACCAGTCGTTTGGTCCAAGACCTTCCTTTATCACACCTCTTTTGGCAAAGGATGACAATAACTTAACGAAAACCCCTGATAACATAATGGAATGCTGATTTGAGCATTTCCGATCCTTCTGTTGTGGATGATTCCGCTGTGGATAGTGTTCCTCGGCGAGATTTGCACCCTGAGCTAGATATTGACACATCTCTCACAGTGGTTATTAGAAGCATTAAGCAGATTAACACAGGCAAAGCACAAGGCCTGGATAGCATTTCAGTTGAATTGCTGGTTTATGGTGGTATAAACGTTCAAGAAACAGTACAACTTCTGGTTATGTCTCCCTGGAATAATGATAATATAATTGCTCAGGATTGGACTGATGCCGTTTTGGTCACTCTAAAGAAGGAGAAAGGAAAGAAGTCACTTTGTGATAGCCATCGTGAAATCTCATTGCTTGAAGTTGTTGGAAAGGTGTTTGTGGGACTGCTCTTAAATCGGTGAGAGTTATGTGTTTACAAAGAAGTTATTCCTGAGTGTCAGTCTGTTTTCCAGCGTTGAACTGTCGGTTTTCTCCGCCAGGGAGCTCATTGAAAAATGTAAAGAGCAACGTTTACCCTTTTGTCAAGTATTTGTAGACTTAACCAAGGCTTTTGACACGGCCAATCCTGATGCTGTCTGGAAGATGCTTGGCAAATATGGTTGAACACCTGCATTCGTTGATAAATTCAGGGAGTTACATCATTTCATGAAGTATTGTGTAAATTTTAATGGTCAGCTAACAGAGGAAATTGCTATTGACAATGGAGTGAAACAGAGGGACATTCTTTTCTTCTCTCTATTGTCACTGTATTTAAGTGTGGTATGCTTCTCATGACTGTGACATAAAAGTCTATTTCCGATTTAGAACAACTGGTAAAGTGTTCAACTTGAAAATATTCCAGGCCAAGACTCTTCCACCTGAAATTCTTATTAGGGAGTGGAAGTCTTGAAGTTGTCAAGCGTTTTGTTTACCTGGTGCTCTCTTATATGATGGCTCTCTCGATTTTTAAATCAAGAAAAGGATCTCCAAAGATTAAGATTCTTTTGGCAAATTAAAAGACAGAGTTGTTTCTGATGGTGGCCTTACTCTGAAAACCAAACTTACTGCATAAGAGGCTGTGTGTTGGCCACCCTTTTTTATCCCTCAGAGCCATGGACTATTTTTCAGTCGCAAATCAAACTGCGTAAGAGATTTCACCATCATTGTCTCAGGCACATTCTTGGAATCAATTGAGTGAGTCATATTCCAGACACCACTATTTTGTAAAGCTAACACTTTAGGCAAATCGTTAATAACGATGAGAAGTCAGATGCACTGGGTTGCCACCTGATACGAATGGACAATGCCAGGCTCTCTAAACAACTGTTTTGCGGTAAAATGTCATTGGGGAAAAGACGTCAGTGCAAGCCACGAAAAAGGCTCAAGGACAGTGTTAAGAAGAAGAATATGAAGCATATGGAGCACCTAACGACAACTGGGAGGCATTAACTGCTGATCATAAGCATTTGACAGTTTTATTCCTTCAAGGTGCTAACTTGTATGAGGAGAGCAAAGTTTGTCTTGCAAAACTGAAGAAAATCTGGAGGAGGCAAAAACTTTTGCCGGCGGATTGTGGCACTTTTTTGCCTTGTAAGGTGTCTCTATTATCTAAGGAAGGGGTCATGATCATCAGACGTCTCATCAGACCATTAATCCCAAAATGTTGTGACCCTTACTGCTATTACTCCTGAATCTTCTATTTATTCATGTCCATTCAGCCCCAAATTTGCAAATCGTGTGGTGGATTCAAGTGATACTTCAGAACTCATGGACATGAAAATCCTGCTGCTTTCATCCCCGATGGATCACTTGGAATGTCATGTCTGTTACAAATGGTGCAAGTCGCTTGAAGGCCTCAGACCCAATTAAAACTACACGGGCAGGAAAAGCAGGCAGAAGAAGGATATGTAGCAATAACATTCGCCTGACAAGACGGATCGATCCATATATTTATGTACCTACCCGTCTATCTTTCTATTTACCTTAAAAGCCAAAATAATACTTTTTATACCTGAAATTTATCTAAACCACAACTGATCTTACAAGTTTTCATTTTTGTTGTCCTGCATCATTTTTGAATTCAATCTTAAATTAATCTTCTCCCACCGTTTTTAATCAAGAGGTAAGTTCATTTAAATGTTGGACTTACGTACTTTCTCAAGCAAAAAATACTCCAAGATCCCCTATTGGGTTTTAATAATCCCAATTTGTAGGTTAAGTTTAAATTTGTAAACCTTTGGGAAAGCTCCAATATAAAAATGAATTTAACCAAAGCTACTCAGCAATTAAAAAAATATGCTGAAGGATCAAGTCAGATGTAGATATTACTTTTACGTATTTATTATGAACCAATGACGTAATGTAGGCTAAATAATGTTAAATTATTATTTAGTATTATTTATTTACATGGCAAGCAACTTTTAAGGAAGACAGAGAGAAACGGGGTGTGCAAATGCATGACACTCAAGCCTTGGCCAGAGAGCAAACGCGTTGGCGACACCTTGCTCCCCGATGTCGCACCTAGGACAGGAGAAACTAAGGTCTAAGGTAAGGATTATTTAGCGAATGGATACTGGAATAAAAACCATGTTATCGCTTTTGCATCCAATAAATTGGCCTTATGAAAATTTTACTGAAATGCATAGAAAAGTGAAATATAGGTTTACACCGAACTGGATTTAAACCAGTACCCGTGGCTATTGTGGCCACTTGCTTCCCCAGGTGAACCATAAGCTCTTCTCCTTTATCAGATATGCCTAATTAGGATGAGACGTTGAAAGATTTTTACAATTCAATACCCTCTTCATCTATGTTATATTACTTTCACGTTTTTATCAATTAAAATCATGTCAATCATGTATAACATTTAACATAGCCTAAGACCACCATACCATCATTTTGTGGTAAGACTAGTATGGTAGGAAAGAAGCGAAAAACACGTCGAAAGAATATATGTTTTAAAGGATGTACCATATTTCTTAGTACGTTAGTATAAAGTGTTTTTGTTTTCTTTTAGAATTTTTTAATTGTTTAGCTTTTAAGTGGCCAATTTTCAGAGCTATACAATTTTCAGATCTTGAAACACCTGTCCTAGGGTTTTAAAAAGGGATCTGGGATGTTAGTGTATTGAATACGCATGCGTGTCTTTTCCATTGAAGCTGTGCTGATTTTATTCGACCACACACAAGTAGAAGTCCGTAGTGATAAATCGTGATATTATTTAACTAATCCGTATTATTATTTCTTTTTAATCTTCGCTCACCCCAGGTAAAGGCTACGAGACAATAAGCAAAGGATACTTTGGCTTTTCCTTTTTAGTTGATTGCTTACTTCTCTCTCTCCCAATTCCGAAAACACGTACACACTCAGCAGTACACCACTTATAATGGAGAAATGAATTAAAAATAAATACATATACAAATAAATTTTTAGGGACTACTTATGTTCCTGTGTACATATTTATAGCACATATGTTTAGGTAAAGATAAAGAAAACAGCTAAAGAGTGTGAGAATATTTAACGATTTAACGAAAGCAACAATGGGACAGAGTGAATCAGCTTTCCTTATGAAAATGTTAGCTTTTCTCAGCCAACTATTTTATCTGACACACACCCATATACAAGCATGTACATATATACACATATACACACACCACAGACTGGGAGATAAACAGAGAGAAGGAGCGAGATGAATAGGATGGGAGGGACCCCTTCTTCTATTTGATATGTGTCCCATTTCCAATTGTTATATTGGCTTTTTCTAGCCTTATCTTCAATACTTATTGGCAGAATGCCATTGCTTTCATGTTTATAAGCCTTTATGTTTATGCTGTAAAGCACTTTTACCAGGTATTACTGAGCTAGACTTTATACATACACAAGAACTAATTTCATTGAAGAATAATTGACTGTTGATGGGTAATTTGGAATATGATCAAGTGATGTTGAACAAATGCCAAATTGGTTTTGCTTGCCTTCAGAAGTAAGACCACAGAACAACTCAAAGTCTGCTTTAAGATAAAATGATACAAGTCTTCCACCGGATATATGATACTATTATCTGATGGAAATCATGTGTTTCTGTTTCTCATAACGCCAATGCTGGTAACCCCCTTCCTCCAATCTTGATTTCCTGCACGTACGAAACTTCAATTCAGTACATCAAATATATTTTATAAAGTAGCAAATCGTAATCCATCGATTTGAGCAATTTAATAAATATTAAAAGTGATGAACTGAAATTTAGGTTACGCTCAATATGAAAATACTAACTACATACCAATACCTCTTTATCTAAGTTACTAAAATTCTAATTCCTGTCTTCCATGAATGTGTGTATTCGTATCTTCCCAAAAATAACCAATATGGATAAAATGCACATTCCTTTTTAGCCATTTAGGCGTTTTCTAGCTATAAAAAACCCCTATTCTCCTCTCTGTATTAATAAAAAGCTGAATTCTGTTTTTGCATGTGTCTTCGTCTTTCAAAAAAGAGGAGAATGGACAGTAGCATATGTTGACCAGAGAAGTGAAAATGGAAACCTGGAGGTAGTATTAACTCAACATGACGAAAAAATGCAATTGAGCTTAGCCTTTTTTTCTAAACAGCATTTCACCTAAAAAGCATTTCAAGGCCTCCTCCAACCCCAGACTCACATACTCATTTTTTATGTGTGTAAGGTATCACGACTTTGTATCGACAGGGTCTTCTTTAGGGGCTCAAAACTCTTGATTACTAGCAAATTCTAGCGTGAATTCAAATGTTAATATAGTAAGTCAAATTATATAGCAAAATCAGATGAGGTGTACTCCTTTCTTTCGACTCGGCGAGCAGAGTAAAATTTTGTTTATTTCAATGTCAATTGTCTCATTTTGATTGCATTTTAATAACCAAAAAGAACAAGTGAAACAGCCCCCTGATACTTTAGCTAGTTGTATCAGATCAAAATAAAGTCGTTAAAAAGATCCATAAAATCGGCAAGTCAACACTCGAATAAAACCAAAAGTGAAAAACACTAAACACCTAGCAATTATTAATATTAAGGACTCCAGAAAAGTATTTTTATTACACAGGTTTGACGTTTGGTGATATTACTTAGACAGTATTTGAAACAATAATTTCATAGTATATTTTATAGTGTTCCCTTTTCATAATGGTCCATGAAGACGCGGTGAGGCATTAAGAACAATATAACAATGCTTTCAAGCGTCAACCTAAGTCTATTCATGAATAACAATCATATTCATTAGCTGAAAAACAACTCAAGAATGATGTTACTCAACTAGCAACTAGTTGCTAGTTATGCTAGTTATCTCAGTTATGTACTTTTATCAGAAATATTGAAGTATAATTTCAACTTATATATATATATATATATATATAAAGCTTTCGATTCGGTTATCCGTATTAAAGTGCTCAATACATAAATGCAGAGCGTAATATAAGATATGATAAGTTGGAAAGAATCAAAAAACTATGGCTTGTGTAGTTTTTTGATTCTTTCCAACTTATCATATCTTATATATATATATATATATATATATATGATTAAAACAGTATATATATATAAAACAGTATATATATATATATATATATATATATATATATGCTCTCTGCGCATGCGTAGTTTGAGCACTCTGGCAGGATCCCACAATAACTCTTTAACCTGTGTTTGCTCCGGCAACAAGATCAGAGAGTTGTCTCAGAAGCTCTGTGCTGCACTGATGAGCCCACAAAGGGCGAAACAGTACTGTCTGCAGATTGAGCATATATATATATACATATATACATTTATAAATACATTTATATATACATTTATATATACATTTATATATACATTTATATATACATTTATATATACATTTATATATACATTTATATATACATATATGTGTATATGTGTATATGAATGTATTTGGCTGGCAACAATTTAATTTCCTACTCTCATTCATGTAAAGCGTAGTTAATCGTAACTCCATCTGTGTCATTGTTTTCATGACTTAAGTAGCTCAAATGGGATTACAATTCAGTTCTTTAAAGATCTTTTTATGGGACACTGTAAGCTGCCCATCAGTTCCAAAAAGAGTAGTCGTTAATCTCGTTTTGTTCGTTACCTTAGTCTCTGCTTCCAACTGGTAGCATAGACTAAACTCAAGCAAGAAATAATCTTTCCTTTAATTTACATCTCAATTTAGATATCAGATGCACTACGTCAAAAATAATCCAAGAAAATCAACAATATAAATGTCAACTCTGTTGCTCTTTGGATTAATACCAAGAACTTACAGCCATAGTGGTAAATGTTGGTTAAGGTAGTTTTGCCTTGTAAACGTTTCGACCTCTTTGATGTGTAATTCATCAACTTTTAAAGCCCACCTTAAGAAGCCGTGTTCATTTCAGCTTTTCAAAGGTCTTTATCTTTCCTCAGCTTTTTTGCTTTAATATTTATTTTCCAGTAATATGCATTAATTGTTTTGCTTCCTGGTTATAAGGCCAAAATTAAACATTTCCTGCTTTATTATAGAAAATAGAAAGTTTTTAGAGATGAAAAGCTATATTTAATCCAACAAAAATTTTACAGGACAGAGACATTAAATCAATAAAAAAACCTCAGAATTTTAAAACCCAATTTTTTCTCAGTTATGATGTATCGATGTGAAAGCTGGGTTCTTCTGAAGGCTAAAAAGAAATAGATTCGACTCTTTCAAATTATGATGCCAGTAAGGCTATAGAGAATTTTAGGTACCTAAAACAACTTAAAAAACCACAGATAATGAAACAGGGACTGTCATATTATGTGCATATAATAGGAGCTAAAGGAACAGATAATTTTACAAGTTGAAGTCAATAAAGGAAGAAGAGGCAGACAGAGCGATATGATATATTAATGGAGGAAAGAGGCAACAGAGAAATCCATTCAATAAATATGGAAATACACCTAGGATCGTAATCATTGGAAGTTGCTTATTTATACAATCACCAGCAGTCCGTAGCGACTTGATTCTCACGGAAAAATAGAAGGAACAACAACAACAACAACAACAACAACAATGCTGCTGCTCACAGTTTGTACCCAGTAAATTTATTTACAAATGTCCCATTTCTTTGCAAACATAGAAAAACATTGACCAGTATTTTAGAAAAAGGATTCTGTTTGACAACATTGCTTTTCAAGGTCTGGGTCAAACAAGTTGATAGGCGTGCCCACTAAGGAAGAGGTTGACCTGAGTGAATTTTAATTGCAGACAGGTTCATAGCAATTTTTACACCTTTTCTTAATTACATGGCTTTCTGTAAAATACTCCCTACAATTAAAAATATTCTGGACGGCAGGGGCAATGAAAAGATAGGAAAGAAAAGAAGAATCGATGTGTTAACTGAAGAATATTGAAAAAACATATTTTTCCATTAGAAAGAATTGGGTCAGACAACAAAGTCCCTTAAAAACATCTAATGACTACAAGTACTTTGCGAGTTAGACTAGACATTTACAGGGCCTGCAGTTTGAATCTAGAAATAAAGCAAGTATATCTTGTAAAAATATTTTTAATGAATTAATTAATAATTAATCCTTGTGTCATTTGGGAAAACTTTCAGACATCGTTTCACATTTTATTCTCTACAATTATGTGAATGATAATGTTTTGTACTAAAGGAATGTTTGGAATCTTTGTGGGTTTCTTTGGATCAAGTTATGCGCTAATGGTTACTAAGATACAGTTTCCTCGAACATAATAAACAACTGATTTATAGCTGACGCATCACATGACGAAATTAGACATACTTTGACAAATATCAACTCTTTCAAAATGACAATTACAGGAAGTAACGAGCGAAGAAAAATTAAGTCATTATTTCTCTTATCTAATTGAGAAAAATAGTAGAATTGTGTGTGGTTGAAGTCAATAATACAAATATTTTGATTTTCATTCTCATTTGTCATTATATATCATCTCAATCACTTTGTCACTTGCATCAGCGTGAAGACAAAGAAATTTGTACACCACAGCACTCTCATTAAAGGTTCATCCCTGGCGCTAAATTAGATTATTTTGTTATCAATAAAGGAGAAATACTGAAGACATAGAAGTAAAGATGACAAGAAATCACCTACGCTGCTTAGAATACATTTAGCGGATGGGAGATTACAGCCAAGCAAACAAACGCTGGTAATGTGAGTTGACTCATGTACCTCCGTTTTAGGAATACCTACGAAATTGCTTCAATGTGTACCCACCCCATCTGTGTCTGCCAGTCAGCTGTGGGTAACAGAAAAGGTAAAAGCTAAAAACAATCAGGGGAGGGTATGACTGGCACAGTCTGTAAAGAGAAAATGACAAAGAAAATGATTGAGTATGAAAGGAAGAAGGAAGCGTTGGGAGAAGAATACGTGACTGTGTTATATACATTTGCGAAGGCTACAGGTACACACACACATACACACACTTATTTTGAGAGTATCAAAGCTGGTTGGTGTGTAGTTTTCATCACCTTTTGCAGCATTTCCTACTGATTGGCCATCAACTGACTCTGTTGCTACATTTGTCTGGCAATGGCTTCTAGTTGGGATTTAAGTCCATCGACCAGCAGCTTCTGTCCCTAGATCAGCTGCTGCATTATCTTTCTCTGTCCGAGCTTTAGTTTGAAGGTATCTGAGGTCTAGATGTCGTCAACAGACATTTTTCGCCTCCGTACCCATTTGCTTGGTCTTAATTCGTCTTTGCTTGCTTGATAGGGTTTTTCCCTTGCCTGCAGGAAGGTAGCTTCAGGATGTTGCTAGCTTCACTTCCTCAGGGCACGCCTAAGTTGTGAATCATACAGATTTCCTACGAATTTGTCTTTGAATGCTTTAATACTAACCCGGTCAAACAAATAGAAACTGTTAATCAACAAAATGATACTTAAAATCTGTCCCTCTCGACACAGAAACTTAAGTTGTGCTTGGATTGGTTATAAGAAAGCATTAGTTGGTGGTCCACAGGAGCGGATCTTACAATTGCTAGAACTCTTTATAGCTTCCCCAAATATTACTTGCTTTTGCAACATAATACGCAACAATGCAAAACCCGTCTTGTCCTCTCTCACGGAAAAGATGCTATCTCTTGTGATGAAGTACAAATCATCCCATGTATCTTCCAGAGAGATACATTCTCCCTCTCCCCTTTATTTTATATATCTCTTATTTCCTTGTCTTTTGAACTTAAAAGATAATAAACAACTGTATCATCTGTTATATATGGATGAGCTATTTGATAAGATGATAATGAGATTGAAGGTTCGCTAAAAATAGAGAAAATGTTTAGTGACGTTACAGGTATGATTAGGTTTGGCCAAGTGCGTCAAAAACACAATTAAAAGAAATAAAGTTAAAAAGAGTAGCAATGGAATTTTGGATAACGAAGGTGTACAGGAAGACTTATAACAGGAAAAAATTTTCAATTACTAAGGAGTTGACAAAGAAGATGAAATCCAATATGTCCATATGAAAACAAAACTAAAGATATCTGCTGAAAAAAAGTAAGATTTATTCTGAAGTCAGAATGTAACTCTACGAATTGCATTACAGCCATCAACTATCTTGCTATTGCAGACTTTACTTACACCTTCAATATCATCGATTGGAACTTAAATGATATTAAAAATCTTGTCATCAGAATCAGAAAACTCTTAACTACGAATAACATGCACCATCTGAAGGCAGATGTTGAATTTGAAGACAACCTGAGGATAATGAATGTGAATTTGAAGACAACCTGAGGATAATGAATGTGAATTTGAAGACAACCTGAGGATAACGGATAATGCAAGAAAATTAAAGGGTATTGCCGAGAAAAAATATGCACTCCGGGGGGAAAAAACTGATGTTAATTTGAATGACTTCTATTACTGGCGGGTAACTGGAGGGATAATAGCTACAACCGAAGACTTTTTTAATGTGGGACACGAGCAAAGCTTGATCACCACTAACCAACAGAAAAACGTTTTTCGCAATGTTCATGAATCNAAAAAATTTTCAATTACTAAGGAGTTGACAAAGAAGATGAAATCCAATATGTCCATATGAAAACAAAACTAAATATATCTGCTGAAAAAAAGTAAGATTTATTCTGAAGTCAGAATGTAACTCTACTAATTGCATTACAGCCATCAACTATCTTGCTATTGCAGACTTTACTTACACCTTCAATATCATCGATTGGAACTTAAATGATATTAAAAATCTTGTCATCAGAATCAGAAAACTCTTAACTACGAATAACATGCACCATCTGAAGGCAGATGTTGAATTTGAAGACAACCTGAGGATAATGAATGTGAATTTGAAGACAACCTGAGGATAATGAATGTGAATTTGAAGACAACCTGAGGATAATGAATGTGAATTTGAAGACAACCTGAGGATAACGGATAATGCAAGAAAATTAAAGGGTATTGCCGAGAAAAAATATGCACTCCGGGGGGAAAAGACTGATGTTAATTTGAATGACTTCTATCACTGGCGGGAAACTGTAGGGATTAAGGCTAGAACCGAAGAGTTCTTTAATGCCGGACAAGATCAAAGCTTGTTCACAACGAACCATCAGAAAAATGTTTTCCGCAATGGTGCTGAACCGAACTCCAGATTCTGTAACAGACGTTTTGAGACAAGGGATTACCTTGTTTCATGGTGCCCAATTCTTACAGCGAATAAATACAAGGGAGGCAGTTAATACATTGGAAAGGTATTATGGTATTGAGGTTGGAAAGAAATGGTATGAACATCAATCGGCACCTGTTGTTGATACCAACGATGCCATAATACTGTGGGACTTTCATAATAGAACCGATAGGACTATAGAGGTCAATAGAACTGATACTGTAATAAAAGATAATGCCAAGAAAGTCAGCTGATTGACATAAGTATACCAACTGATAACTATATCTTTTGAAAGAGAATTGAATAAGTAAAAAGTATCTAGAAATTGAGGCAACAAAGATGTGTCACATGAAAGCAATAGCAATTCCAGTAATCATTGGAGCATTAGGAATGAACAAGAATGGAATGCAAAAGCTTGTTGAGAAAATATCAGGGAATTTGATTTTGAGTGAAATCCAAAAACGTGTGCTTAATAATATCACACATACTTTAAGATGTACTCTTTCTATCTAAGAGGCTTTATTTTAGACCAACTTTGATTTTCACTTGAAAGGCAAAGGCAGAATATAAACAGTTTAGTTCCCTAGGTCCTTGGGAATAACTCGACACTGAGTAACATAAGTACATGAGTAAATAGTAAAGAAATCCGAAGAGTAATTAAATTAACAATAATAATACAAATGATAATAATTATACTACTAATGATGATGGTAATAAAATACAGTAGTGATAATGATTATCATCAAAAACGTTATTATTATTATCAAGGTGAAGAGGCATATTATGTGGACCGAAATCTACAGATCATTGATTCTTTCCTGTACTTTTTTATATTTAAACTAGTATTTTGGTGCTTAACTCCAATATTAAGACATTTAAGAAACACTATTTTCATCAAATACCATGACTTGCTAAGGTCACTTCAATGGCTTAATTTGCTTTTAAAGTAGATGACAGTAAAACATAGCTTTACTAGTACTATTTAAGAATTTCTGAAACTCGTATTTTTTGACACAAACTTGTAGTTCTTCACGCCTTTTTTGACATGGAGGATAGTTAATTGATTATCAATTGATTATCACTTCATATACTAAATTAACAGCAGCACAGAAATATCTTTAAAGCCACTCTTATTACCTTCCTACTCCTATTCGCATCAACGGCAACGTTGCAATTCAGCCGCACTTGATGCATAAAGATGCGCTTTTCTCCTTACTAACATCACATCAATATAGCAAGGGGAGCTTTTTGTATTGCTTTGTTTTGCCATAGCACAATACATTCAGAGAAATTATCAATCTTTCAAAGGAAAAAAGGAATATTGGTAAGGGGTTACTCTAATTCAAAACTAGGTTTTCTTCTGCCTTTAATTGCGGTTTTACTCAATAACATATTTACAGATTATTCCGATTTGTTGCTTTGCTTTCTTCTTATTATGTATGTATATACATATGTAAATATACATGCATATATATATATAAATATATATATATATATATATATATATATAATCAGATGTAAGAGTAAGAAAAACTCTAACTTTACAGAAAAGAAGTTTTAGTTTTCCTTACTCGTACATCTGATTATATGATAGCTCCTACGTTTTGATGTGGTAGAGTACTGTTGCTGATGACATTTCATATTCATTTGTTAATATATGTATATATACACAAACAGTCAAGAAAATCAACACAATTCAATGAACTACAAGAGCAAAGAATAGTCTTTTGAGAATTGTGTAATGTCTGACGTGTTAGTATTGAATTTATTTTACGTAGCTACCTTGTATGTGCGATGATGAATTTTAAATAAGCGAAACTAGATAAAAGGAAAAAAGTGCTAGAGAAACCAATTGCTTATTTTATATTAAATAAAACCAAAATCGTATTGAAGGACACCTTATTTTAATTGACTACTTATTCCTTGAATTTATTTTTGCTGTATTCATCGTTATATTATCGCATGCAAATTAAAATTTAAAAAATTTGAATAAGTTAGATTTAATGACATTCAACAATAATGTTCAAGTGAGGCGTTTTCCAAATCATAGTTCATTTGGTATTTGATTTCATTTATTTATTTTAAATTCTGGTAGATTCATTCTAAATATACTTTTGTTGCCAAACATTAATTCTTTACTTGTCGTTTTGAAACCGGCAAGCTTTGTTATTCTCTTATAACCATAGTAATTTGGGCAAAAATACACTAAAATCTCAAAATACTTTTCACAACAAAAACATCTTATCTGACATAAGTTCTCATTGGAAAGAAGCTATATATTTTCAAAATGTTAAATCACAGCTTGGGAGTTTACTGTCCAAACAAACTGAAAAGAAACACCAGAGATATACGCTATTTGATTCATACAAATAGATACACCCACGCGCAATGGCCCATTTTTAGCATTACTGTTTACCAGAGACCAACAAGTCTCTTCCTCATCTTTAAAAAATGCTGCTATAACGTTGCCGAGGCAACAAAGAAATACAAACAGAAGATGGGTTGTGAATTGAGAGTTTGTTCTCTCTAGTTCATTAAGTGTTCCTGTTGTCAAAAGCGGTTTTGTTACTACTGTTTTTGAAAGAGGAATTCCACTTTGTTTTGTATTTTTCACAAAGACAAAGATCAGTTAGGTAATAGTTTTTCCTCAATGATCTACTTCTGTAGAATGGAGGCGTTAAGTTTCTCTCTGGAGGTAGCATTTCAATGTGAAAGTAAAATGGGCCATTTAAATTTCTTCTTAACCTACTATTTGAAATATCGTGTCATGGTAAGCAGAAATATATTGGTCGGATGTCCTTTCTGATCACAAGCAACGGTTTTTAAAATACGTTTACAGGGTTCCAAGACTTTTGACAGACTCAGAGACAAGCCACACTTTCTCACTAAGCTTTTTAAATAATTAATTTTTGAAAAGTGAAAAATATTCGTTGCAAAAATAATTAGGTAAAGGACGGACTCAGATAGGTCAGCAATTAGTATTAATTAATAAATATACTTGTATCTTGGTCAATTAGAAACAAGTATATTTAACACTTTTCTAAAATTCTAAATTGTCTCTATCCAAATTATCTTATTTTCATGATTAATTGTTTTAAAGTCCCTCGTGTGGACATTAACAAACATAAATAATGTTTATATATACATATTTTTATACAAAATATATTTTATAAAAATGTAATAAATATTTCATATATATAATATATATTATATAGATGTACATATACTAATAAACTCGAAAGATAACTAAAGTTCTTGTGCAACTGAAAGTTTCACGTATCCAACGATCATCAGGCACATGCATGTTTGTGCCTGGTGATCACAAGAACTGTAGTTATTTTTCGAGTTTACTACTATTTTGGCTCTGTTCTTTCATAGACATTGAAATTCACCGTATAAATAGAAGTCTCTGCTATACATACATATATATATATATTGTGTGTGTGTGTGTGTGTGCCATGTGTATAATACACAAATTTTTAACCTCATAACTTTTTAACTTTGATTTCCCTGTACAAAAAAATGAGCGTAGGTCGTACTAGTCAAGATATTGATTTCCCCCTTAGAACAACAATACGACCAAGTCGTACTGGTTGATAGATATGTATTAATATAATAATTGCAAAGGGTAAATTATTCAGTGGTTTGACCCCTTTAGCTCTGTGGATTCCAAACACTGGCAAGAGGAAAAGAAAGGAAGCAATCAAAGTTATTTCAAAAAGAGTAGACGTTCAACAAAAGCATTGCTGAAAGACAAAGAAAGGATTCCAGAATCAACTTTCTCTTGATTACGATAATTTGATGAAGCTGTTTTCTTCTTGAATTCCTTTCTCCAAAAAGTCAATGCTGTCTCATCGTGGCTTACTGTTGAGTCTTCGTCCAATGCCTGTTGTCTCCATTCGAGATCTGTTAATTGTAAATCTACTATTTCCCTTAAACACGGTATTATTTGAAATACCTCCGTTAATGATGGGGGGTTACAATAATCGGTTTTCACCTGCAGTAAGTGCTTTTAAGACGGGATCATTGATTTGAAAGGAGCTCTAATTTGTTTCACTACTTTGATCACGAAGTCAAAGCATGCTTTTCTTAGTCTAATAGATGCTTCAGGATCGTCACATTCAAAAATATTTGTGTAGATGTTGTCTAAAGGCATATGCAGTTGAACGGACTCGGCATCCAAAGCTAAGGGTTCGTTTCCTTTTAAATTATTAAGCTTAATGAAATCTGACAGAATATTTGTCAAAAGCTTCTATATCTCTCTTTTTAGATGATGTAGCATTGTCTTAGCAAGTTTGGAACATGGTATTGGAACAATTTAAGCGATGCAGCTGGCAGCTGAAAAACTAAAGCTGTATCTTTACGATGCATAGAGTAAAATAATCAGTAAAATAAAGCTACAGTGCTGACCATTGTTCTGGGACTCTATTCACACAACTTTCCAAAGGAATGCATCTTGTTTGACCATAACTGAACATCTTGTGTGGCTGTTTTTCAAAAAATTATTTAAAATATAATCCTTTTGCCGTAGAGTGGATCTACTAAAATGTGAGTAAATGTTTCGGCACAAATTTTTCAGAGAGGTCAGCATCCTTAACCAAGAATTTGATGTACAAAGACTTATCATGAGACAGCTCTAAGTGTTTGTGGCAACATGAGGCAAATCTCTTAAGGAGGGTCGCTACACCACTTTCTTCTACAAACATGATGCTACAAGTGTTAGACGGAAAACGTGACATTTTTCGTGGTAGTAGGTGACTGACCAGAGATAAGTTATCTTCCTTGCAATACTTATCAAAGTTACCAACGGTTTTTCAAAAGGAACATTAGTAGTTTCGTTCGGTATTATGCTGAACTTGGAAGCACGCAAGGTGTCGACTAGATACTTTCAAAATTGATACCAGTGCCTTGACGAATAAATGTTTTCACCTTTAGTAGCAGCCATATGTATTTCCTGAAGACTCGCCATTTCTTTTGCATCCTTTGTACCTTCAGCTTGAAGAAGAATCAGAAGAGGGCTGCTGAGGCTAACAAATAGATTATGCTCTACAATGAAGGGTGCAACTTGTGTTACTGTTGTCTCCTTGTACGTACTCCTGTCTAGCTGGGTTTTCAAATTGGTAGGCAGAGCAACTTCATTGTTGAAAGCAAAACAAGATTTCTTAAGGGTAGAAGACAGTTTACGGACAATGCTTGCATAATGAATGGATCAGTATTTTCTGCCTTATCAGGAACAAGTCATTTTTTGAAAGATGAAGCTGGCATCCATTGAGAACAGAATTTCTGAAAATAACATTGCTTTTTGGCCAAAGAAGCTGAGTTATTATTTACCATCATCAAATTCACGTGTGTAATACAACAATCTTACAACCTTTAAAGTAGGACATAGTGTTGACAAATTTCATATTATTTCGTAAGTAGTCCAAATGTGTCGGAGGATAGCTATATTTAGAAATGTTTGCTTAAAAGAGGGCTACTTTTCCACCGAGTCTTATCTTATCAGACATAACGTTAATGGTAACTGTTGTATTCAATTCAAATCCTCCTGGGATAGTATGGCTGTTCATGCTTCTTGTCGTACAATGTTGTGGTTTCGTATTCTGTTGTGAATTTTCATCATATTTGAGATAAGGAATTCTTATCTTTTTCCGCCAGAGTTTTCTGTTTTGTGGTTCCTGATTGTACAGCTGTCTCACCTAGAGTTTTTCTCTCACATTTCTATCCCGCGTTTCTTTAGTCTCCCTCTTAGCTACTCTTCCACTAAGCTCAACGTGCAGGCCTTTCTGACTGGGTTTTGGTTACTGATGCGATGTCTATAAAATTGTAGTCCAGCGTGTTGTGTGTTCAGCAAAGTATTGTCAACTTCAAGTTCTCTACAAACATCCATAGTCCTCTTCCTATCCAATCATCTGACTCCAATGATCATGCGTTGTATCTTCATTTCTATTTTTCTTCACATTCTCACCGCTTTCTTCTTCATCGTTCATTACTCTACACTATATGCAAGCACTATGTTTTGAAGGTAAATTACTATATAAGTACCTTTTCAATTAATTAGAAAGAACATTTCAATTTGTTTAACTTTTCATGTTTCCTCTTCATCAGTAGACGATCACTAATGAAAGTGGAAACACATTTAACAATTTGACCTTCTTTTCTGTATTATTTTACAAATTCTTATGTGATAGGAGATAATAAATGTTTATTGATATAATCAAAACGTAGGACATTCTCGCAATAGCTTTCTATGCAGCTCAAATAGTTCCAAAGTAAAGAGAGACATTCTCTGCTTTTTGCCATCAAATGTTTGAAATAAAATCGCGTCAAAGTGAAGGACAATTGGTATCAGCACCATTTTTTTTCAAGAATAGAGAATGACAGATATAAAACTTTATAGAATTTGGCAGTTAAAACGCATCGTGACATCAAAATAAGAATTCATGTTAGTAGTAATCTAGAATGAATCTTTCTCATACGTCTACCCTGGTAAACAGTGGCAAACGGGGGATAATCTAGAATAGAACATCAAATGAGGAAGCGAAAACCTAAATGTTAACCCCTTGACATTTACTTTCATTTATACTAATAGAAAAAGCGGGATTATTTTTCAATACATTGTTTGATTCTTTCATACATGACGTCAGACTGAATCTTGATATCAATGAAAACTGTGTTTATCGTGGGAATATTTTGTCTTTTGCAAATATTTTTAGAAACCAACGAGTGGGGTATTATTGTGTTTCATAATATCCACAGTTTCTAGGGATTAGTGATAGCACAGCTGCACAAAAAATGAACATATTTCGAGTTCAAGAAAGCTGTAGGGTGTGGTAAAAAAGGACCTCTGGCCAAGAAATTTATCATCCGTTAGTCGCTAATGAAGGTACCATCCAAATCCATTATAATGAAAATCAAGAATGCGTTAAAAAAGCAAAATCCAGGAGAATCTCTCTGAATCCTCTAATATAAACCGATGAATAATACTATTTATAAATAGCTCAATGCATAGTTATAAATAAACCTTCTCATTCATTTAATTTTTTATTTTCTCGGCATTAATACTACAAAAAGGATTAAGCTAACAAAACCTGTTGCCTATTTTGGAAGTAGATCTAGTATTTAAAGAATGATATCGGGTTGATATTATTGTTATTAGATGCGGGTATTCCTCAAAGATCACAATTGTTCTGATTGGTTTCGATATCTGTTTGTTGTCGTTTAGAATTGCTCCTGATTGTACATCCATTGCACAGTTCGTATGAAGGAGTGTTTAAGTTTCCAAAAGAAAGAGATGAGGATAAGCTTAGCTTAAGATTCTTGTTTAATTACTAGGTTTTTGTGAATCTTAAACAATAAAGGTAAAAAGGTGCAGAGTTTTGGATTAATATATATATATAAATCCAGTATAGTATACAAAATAACTAGACAAATTTAGCAGTTACTACTAGTTTCAAGTTATCTTAACAACCTTCAAACTGTATATATATATATATATATATATAATCAGATGTATGAGTAAGAAAAACTCTAACTTTACAGTGTAAAGTTAGAGTTTTTATTACTTAGAGTTCTTATAACTTACAACTGTAAAGTTATAGAGTTTTTCTTACCCATACATCTGATTATATGATAGCTCCTACGTTTTAATGTGGTAGAGCACTGTTGTTGATGACATTTGAAATTCATTTGTTAATATATATATATATATATATATATATATATAATTGAAATGAGTAATATTGTTTAAACCTATTTTTTCTTTCACCCTAAGCAAGGCTAAAAACTACTTCAGAGCAGATGATTACTTTTTTAATCTAATTATTCACTTTTTCATCTTTTCTCACACTGTTTTTTCCCTCCTTCCTCCAAAAACAACTACAAAAAAAATAAAAAAGAGGTGGCTGAGGCCTCCACTGGACATCTGCTCCATGATAAGATATATCTGTACACTCTTAGTTACAATCTTTTAAGTTTCTTTTTTAAGGTTTTGATTACGATGAAGAATGTCCTTTCAAAGGAAGATTTTTCTTTGCCATTTGTATTGTCGTACGAGTTTACCATTAGTTCTAAAGGTTTGCCGGGTCAGTATAACGCACTGTACTCTTTATTCACCTTACACGTTAGAAATTGGTTTTTGCATTGATAACCATGTTTCCCTTTTTATATTTACCCTCTATTTTTCTGAGGAGCCCTGGCTTGATGGTTAGTGCAACTGCACCGTAACCAAGAGGCTCCGGATTCGATTTTCAAAGCGGACGACTTTGGAACTTCACAAAAGAAAAACCCATTGATTGGCGTAAGGAAGAGAAACCGGCCAAGAAATTCCTCTTTGCCAAATCCAAGCCCCTAAGAAGGGAGCTATCTGAGCCCCAATTAATGGGGGGGAACCCCTCTATTTTTCTATCAGTAATCCTTTGGGTAGTGCAAACACCAGCTATATCTAACAACAACGTCACAAGTATTATTTTTAAGAATGTGAACGAGATACCGCACTAAACGTTTTTGTGTCTACTCAGTCATTCCTGCATCTGTATAATTTCATTAAGCATAAACCTTTAAAATCTACTTGTGTGTTATTCGAAGAGAAAACCATATAATATTGGTACAGATACAAAAGCATAATAAAAATAACAGTAATAACAGTATTAACAGTAATAACAGTAATAACAGTAATAGCATTAATAACAGTAATAACAGTAATAACAGTAATAACAGTAATAACAGTAATAACAGTAATAACAGTAATAACAGTAATAACAGTAATAACAGTAATAACAGTAATAACAGTAATAACAGTAATAACAGTAATAACAGTAATAACAGTAATAACAGTAATAACAGTAATAACATTAATAACAGTAATAACAGTAATAACAGTAATAACAGTAATAACAGTAATAACAGTAATAACAGTAATAACAGTAATAACAATAATAACAGTAATAACAGTAATAACAGTAATACCAGTAATAAAAGTAATAACAGTAATAACAGTAATAACAGTAATAACAGTAATAACAGTAATAACAGTAATAACAGTAATAACAGTAATAACAGTAATAACAGTAATAACAGTAATAACAGTAATAACAGTAATAACAGTAATAACAGTAATAACAGTAATAACAGTAATAACAGTAATAACAGTAATAACAGTAATAACAGTAATAACAGTAATAACAGTAATAACAGTAATAACAGTAATAACAGTAATAACAGTAATAACAGTAATAACAGTAATAACAGTAATAACAATAATAACAGTAATAACAATAATAACAGTAATAACAGTAATAACAATAATAACTAACTGTGGCATTGTTAGGAGGTGACGATGTGAAGGATAGGTCGTGTTCTCTAATGAACTAAATACAGGTTGCCTAAAAATACTTTTGAAAAAGTAAAACGACTCACATCGTTAATTCAGGAAGTAGATAAATCTTACATGGAAAAAACAGGTAAACTGGCAACAAGGACGTTTTTTGTTGGACACAGAAGTGTAAATTGGTGCCACTCACAACAGAAGGTGCACCGGTGCCATTTCCTTAGTCACCACTGTTTTATACACTAGCAACCATTGTAGGATAACATGCTAATTGTGAAAGGGATAATGGATGTGCTAATGAAAATCTCTTGGTGCTTCCAAAAGTAACCTTTTCGAAGTAGACTGTTTTTAGCACATCTGGGAGAGACTGACTGGAACTACTAGGACTTATTGCTATACACTGGCTTAGTAGGAATTCCTGCAAATATTTCTAGATCTCTTTGCGGAAATATCTCATTCTCAGGAAAAATTATAAATGCCAGCATCGTAATGAGGACCAGTGGCGGCAAGATTAATCATTTTAAACTGATTTGACAAACATAGTGAAAAAGCTTAATTTAGAGCTGCAAGGAAATAGAAAAATCGATATCAGCATAATCAGCTTAGTAAATAATTTCAAGCAAAAGCAGCAACACTTGTCCTGAAAGCTTTAGTACTATGATTTGTAGAACTTGCAAAACCTTGCACCAGAGCTGAAGGAACAACAGAAAACGTCTACGCTACTTGGCAGTGTAAACTACACAGAACAGATTGATAACTGTCTTTCAGATTTTGATTTCCTTGAAACAATGGCTACAAATACGTACTATTCACTTTGAGAAAATGTTGAGATTGATTCATAATTATCAATAAGTACAACGCTGTTTTACCTGAACTCGTCTGCAGTGCATGATGAGACATGAACACTACAGGCTGAGACTAAGTTTAAATCTGGGACTTGTATTTGGGAATCTGGGAATTTGGAACTTGTATACACAGGAAAAGTATTCAAACAATTAGAAATCTAGTACCTTTTTAACTGTTTTAATTGGTTTTATTTAATTGTACGAGTCAGCCTTTCCCCTCATGACGATAATTAAGCATAAATACTGCTTCGCCTCTTGAAAGGATATGTCTGGTTAACACTCCTCTATGCTTGCGAGTCATGGACACCGACAAGTCGGAAATCTTATTGAAGCAGCAGAGGTGTGGTGTTATCATATTACACTATGTATCTCATACCTTGACAGGGCCAGAAAAGATGATGTACCGAAACGAATAGGAAGTAAGCTCGAATTGCAACGATTAAAAACTTTTGTGGGGCACTCACTAAGAAAGCATGGAGTGGAACATATGATGGCTTAGTTCGTCAAACATCGGATGGATGATGACACTAAATAATAAGAAGAGAGTGTTTCAGCATAACTAATGGTTGTTTGGAAGCCTGCTTCAGGAAAACTATAAGAAGCTACTGTCGGAGCCATGCAGGACTAGATGACCTCATTCAATGGGAGTAAGCTAGATAGGTAGATTTATTAAAGGGTACTATTAGCCCTGGTACATCCTTGAAATATTGGTGGGTATGTTACTGTTTGTCACCTGGGTACATTGCTAATTTCAATCTATCTTTGTCTGTCTGTCTGTCTCTCTCTCTCTCACACACACACACATATATATGTGTGTTTGTATGTGTGTATATGTGTATGTGTATATGTGTGTGTGTGTGTGTGAGAGAGAGGGGGTGCTGAAACTAGTAATGTATCCAGGTGACAAACAGTGACATACCCTCTAATATTTCAAGCAAGTAACAAACCTTATAGATACCCTTAACAAAGCTGTCTTTATAGACATGCATATATACATACCAGTGTATATACGCTTAGCATTATTGGTGTCTGTAGATCATTTTGATCTGGTCTTTGCAAATGTAGCTTTCACGCCGACAATGCGATTGGTGAGTGTGCCCCTGCATTAGCATATAAAATGTACTATACTACTTACTCAGCCTACTTGCTCATTTTCTAGGAAAAGGGAAAATACTGTACAAGCAGTGTTCACATTTTTGTAGTACAAAGGGAGGAGATAAGATATGAAAGTTGTAGCATGAGATCATGGAAAGATAAAAGATCCTATCACTGACCTTTAACAGCATATCATTGCAGCATGATGCATATGATTTCTTTTCCAATTTCTTTTGAACAGAAAGAACACCTTGGGAACTATTGTTTTGCATAAAAACTGAACAACGTATAAAAGAACGTACCGACAACTGTTAAGAGATTCGAAATCAGTATTTTCTTTTAAAAAGTATTTTCTGCATAATAAAATAATAAAACTCTCTTTAGTTATGATTAGAGAGCTCCTCTTCAAAGTAAGATATGAAGGAGTAAAATTTGGCAGCTACGAAGCATTGATCTGCACCTAGAGAATTAAATCTTTCTCGGAAAAAAGCGATCATTCACCAAGTATGTAAGTAATTAAGAATGAATGGAACGATTATTATCTAAGTACGTATGCAAGTAAGAAAGAAAAAACGAATTTGTATATAAGTAGGTAAGTAACTTAGAAAGAAAAAAAGGAATTTTCTAAAAAAGAAAATTTCGAAAAAATCAGAAGCAGTGCAAGTTAATTTACTACTTCTATCTCTAATCTCGAAAGCACGAGGTATGCTTTTGTTACTATGGCATATCGGTTTATATCAATTAAGGTAGTAAACACTATGGGTCAGTAGGTATTGAGTGGCATTTGTTTGACGATGCAGGATACTATTAAGATTACATAGTGCAAATCAGGAACCCCCAGTATCTATATTACCACAAGTTTAAAAACGTTTAAAAAGTTTAAAACCTTATCTCAGGTTCAAAACTTTTAACAACAAAAGGAATTTTCAATGAAAGAAAGAGTAAGTAATATGCAAAACATGAAGCATCAGTGGTTGACAAGCACGAATCCAGTTGGTATTAGTCAGATACTCGTGCATTGCTTTAATTCTTAAACATTATTTAAAGTTTGTTAGAATATAACATAATAGATGATGATTGAAGGCTCTTTTTTAGATTTATTCAAGATATATAAAACTGGTTTACATGTGTTTAATTGTCTGGCTCATTAAAATATTTTTGGTTTTTTCCTCCTTTTTCTATTTAACTAACATCAGAGCAGTTATCGTGCTATTAGCAGTTTTAAAATGAAAGTTTTGGGTGAATTAAAAATAAAGAACAAGAAATTCTTGCTTACTTAATAAATAAACTCTTCATTTTTCTTTTCTCATTAAGTTTCTTTATCAGCTACGAAATAGAGTAGCTCATTAGTGATTGTTACTATATCTATTATTTCTGTCTCAGAGTTGATTTTAACCCTTTGAATACCAAGGTTGTATATATACGTCATCTTAAACTCCTAAGCAGCCAAGGATGTAAAAATACGTTAGTGGGAAAAATTTGTGCAACCTTAAGAAATTTCAGAACGTGCAACTAAGTGACCAAGGATGTATTTATCCGTCCCAATTAATTTTCAATCTTTACCCCTCTGGAGATGTGGACAAAAATGAAGTGCCGGATATAAAAGGAATATTGACAAGATCTCAAATCAAGTAACAACATAAATGTTACCTGTTAACAACATAAATATTTACATTTCATTAAGATTGTTCTGCTTTTTTCCCATGTTCAAGAAACCATGCATTGAAAGAGAGAAATCGTACGAAAACCATCAAATAAACAATAACTAAATAGAATGTCAGTAACGTTCGAAAGCTGTTTGACAGAATCCAAAAGCAAATTTCGCCTCGAATCAACCACAAGCAACATTAACATACACTCACTAAGCTACTGAAATATTGTATTGACTTTGATTTTTAATCTGCCAGAGTAATAAACAAGGCTTGCTTGTAAAATAATCTTTCTTTGTAACTGCTAAACTAATTATGGGCAGACATAACGTTTCATTTTAGAGTCTTTACTGTCATATGTGGGGATTGTTCTCCATAACAAGTTAACATTATCTAATTGTCAGTGTTTTATTTGAACTTCTCATAAAATACTGTTCTTTGAGAGTGGGCTGTTTCTGACTTTTATCAAATGACATTTAAACTAATGTAAAGGATAAATAAATAAATAAATACAAGATTGAAGCAGAGAATATAAGTAACTATGATGAAAACTGTTGATAGTTTGTTGCATCAACATTTGAAAGGGATTAAGAAAATATCATTGAGACAAAAAGAATCAAATCTGCAAACGAAATGAAAATGAAGCGTCACAGTTCAGCAACAAAGGAAAAATACTTTTGTTACTATGGCATATCGGTTTATATCAATTAAGGTGGTAAACACTATGGGTCAGTAGGTATTGAGTGGCATTTGTTTAACGATGCAGTATACTATTAAGATGACATAGTGCAAATCATAAACAGATTTGACCATGATTTTATGTGTTTCCTGAGAAGAATTCTTAGAATATCTTGGACTGACAAAGTGAGCAATGAAGTGGTATTAGAGAGAGCAGGAATGAAAAGAAAGTTGATGAAGGCAATTAGAAAAAGACAACTGCAGTTTCTGGGTCATGCAATGAGATGTGAAGGAATGGAAAACTTGGTGTTAACAGGGAAGATTGAAGGAAAGAAAAGTAGAGGAAGACAGAGACTGAAATTCATTACCAGCTTGAACAAGGATTTCCAGTTCAAGAGGAGTCACTGTGAAATTTTAGCACTGACAAAAGAGAGAAATAGATGGAAGACCATGATCT
>RDPX01000519.1:468341-502259 GCA_003991215.1 Morbakka virulenta | reverse complement strand
CAAGTAAAAACTAAGATTCGAGTCCTAGAATGTTATGTGTGGTCTGTTTTGCTTTATGGGTGTGATGCTTGGACCATCAATGAAAGCATGAAGAAACGAATAGAAGCAGTGGAAATGTGGTTCCTGAGAAGAATTCTTAGAATATCTTGGACTGACAAAGTGAGCAATGAAGTGGTATTAGAGAGAGCAGGAATGAAAAGAAAGTTGATGAAGGCAATTAGAAAAAGACAACTGCAGTTTCTGGGTCATGCAATGAGATGTGAAGGAATGGAAAACTTGGTGTTAACAGGGAAGATTGAAGGAAAGAAAAGTAGAGGAAGACAGAGACTGAAATTCATTACCAGCTTGAACAAGGATTTCCAGTTCAAGAGGAGTCACTGTGAAATTTTAGCACTGACAAAAGAGAGAAATAGATGGAAGACCATGATCTCCAACGTCCTGAAAGGATAAGGAACTCAGAAGAAGAAGTGCAAATCAGGAACCCCCAGTATCTACATGACCACAAGTTTAAAAACGGCACTTTGTCACAAAATACATACACAAAAGATAAATGTAACCGTTAAAATAATCCGTGAAGATTGTCACAAACTTTGTTGATATTTCCAGAAGTAACAGCAATATGAGACTGAACAATATCATAAAATCAAAAAAGGTATTTTGGACATACGAGCAGACAAATTTCATTACCTCGAATGTTATTGGAAGGTATGCAATATGCAAACCTTAAACAATATGGCATTACCATATAAAATAATGGACTGGTATGATGCACTCAAAAGCACTCAGTTTAGCATAAAATCGAGACGAGAGACAGACCATTATCTTCTACTCTCTAAGAAGAGGATGGAAATCAATCAATCAACGAATTTTTATGTTTTTAAAGATAAAGTATTACAAGTTCGAAAGGCACAGTTGTATCAATCAAAGTCTCCCTCTTTAGTACAGGGTGACTTAGGCATTAATTTGGAGCAACTTAAGAAAATAATTAATTAAAATAAATTTTTAAAAAATACTTCCAGTTTCCTTTACAGATAAAAAATATGTAGAGGAAACCAGAAGTATCTTCAAAAAACAAAACAATGAGAAGAAACTAGCAGGTATCCCAAGTTATTTAAATAAAAAATGGAGAAAAACATTTTTCCACTGATGACTTGTTTCGAGTCTTTTACTTTTGTATCCAACGAGTAGGTTTCGCTTTAGGCTTTCCTATTCCTTATATAATTTTTATCTGTAATTATTGCAAAGTTATTTTGTCTAAGCTTTTATGCTCTAAAAATACACGTTTGTTTTTTAATTTAAAGAAATAAAGCGTTTGGGTTAGTCTTTTTGTTTCCTAATTTTTTAACCTTTTCAGTCTCAGATATTTCTCACCTGTTTTTCCAGAATCTTTGGATTTTTAAAGTCAAAGAAAGCGTGTATGTTTTCTGGATGAAATGTTATCCTCCTTTTTTTGCTAATTCGTGCCAGAGCTTCAGAATAACAAATTGACGATGATGAAGAAAATAACTGCATTCTAAAAAAGAAGCGTATTTCAAAGAACTTTTGAAATATTTATGGGATTTCCGATTCTATAAAATTAAAACAAAATTTGAGTTTTTTAAAATTAAAATTTGTATTTTGTATTTTGACAGATACTACTGCGACTTTTTTCTTTTTCTTTGCTTTCCCATTTTCCTTTAAAGTTTCTCAAGTTTTCTGCAATTTGCATCTCTTTTCTTTATAAGAAAAATGTGTACCGGCCAAAAATTACTTGCACTGGGTTTTTGGATTGTACTGAAGCATATTACATAAAAAAGTGCCCCTGAGGTAATTAGCTCAAACTAGAATTTGTAGTTTAGCATTTTCATTCACACAGTGTTAGTATCGTCGTTGGCAAGATTGTGAGGTTCGGTATTAAATTAGCCGCGTGTCATTCACTCTCTTATTTCTGCATTCGTATACCAAACTTTACTTTATACTTTCTCTCTTCAGAATTAAAAATATAAATTAAAAAAAATATCTCTTACAATGCACAAGTTTTTCGTAACAAATTCCAACTTCCATTGTCGACTAACAACTGAATATCCTTAAAATTAAGCTACCTTTGTCCTTCATTGAAATTATCTTATTTTTCAATACTTGAAAAAATTGAAGATAAAAAACGACGTATTTACCTTTAAAGTCTTTATCTAGTGAAAAATACTTTCTGGAGCTATTCCATATGGCAAAAAAAAGTCATTACTTCAAAGCCAAAGACCACTATCAGTAGAAAAACCATTTTCAAACTTCAAAAATTTAATTTAAAAAATGCAAAAATTTAACCCTACCTTATCACTGTCTTTGTCATTTTCATAAGCTCTGAAATAATACGCCATTTATCTTCCAAAGATGAAAAAAAATGCAAAATGTCTTCTAATTGTCAAATTGCAAACGAACTTTGTATTAAAATAACTCAAAATCAACAAAAACTATAATACCTTATTTATAGGCTTTCAAAAATTTGGCTAAAGTTAAGCATTCTTGCTCCATCTCAATGTTTTCCTCTTTGTGTATTTTAAATAAACAAGTGATGTATCAGGAACTAATAGGTGATGATTCCTCCAATAACAATTCGATAAATATTGATTATGTCAAATGAAAAGCAATGCTAATCATATTTCTGATGAACTTTATCACCTGGCGTAAAATTGCGCAAGTGAATTGACGAAACAAACTTTCCTTGCAATTTCCAATTACCAACCGTCATTTCTTACGTTTTTTAACTGCGACAAAATACCTGTACTATGACGAACCGAAACTAAAAAAATAAATAATAAGGCAATCACATTCTACACACGTCACAGAAAAAAAAGAACTGCTTAATGTGCTTTGATTTTATCCCAAATACAAAGGTCAACTTTGTTACAGCCGAATACAAGTATCTCTCAATATTTACTCAAAGTATCAGCCAGAGTAAGGTTATTTGTTTTTTTAAGTCATCAAATAAACACGCCCACTTGGCGTTCGCAAGACGTCCTTTTCATCAAGCCCAATGTGACTTTAACACAAGACTTTGGACATGTTAAAACGGTTTTCCCATGCTGGTGAGATCTTTGATTTTTAAAACACACCTTGTCTCTTCCAAATATTTTCTTCTTGACTTGAATAGGTGGTAATATATATATATATATATATATATATATATATATATAAAAATCCAGTATAGTATACAAAATAACTAGACAAATTTAACAGTTACTACTAGTTTCATGTTTTCTTAACAATCTTCAAACTGCAATGGATTGCTACAAAATTTCGTGTATTATAAAGATGCATGGTAATTATGGTACACTCAATAGAATAAAGTATTCATTTATATTTTATAAATGAAGAAATGAATAAAAGTATATATATATATATATATATATATATATATATATATATTAGAANTTCATGACTTGAATAGGTGGTAATATATATATATATATATATATATATATATATATATAAAAATCCAGTATAGTATACAAAATAACTAGACAAATTTAACAGTTACTACTAGTTTCATGTTTTCTTAACAATCTTCAAACTGCAATGGATTGCTACAAAATTTCGTGTATTATAAAGATGCATGGTAATTATGGTACACTCAATAGAATAAAGTATTCATTTATATTTTATAAATGAAGAAATGAATAAAAGTATATATATATATATATATATATATATATATATATATATTAGAAAAAATGATAAATTCGAAAAAAGCCAAGGAAAAATTTGACACATATTTTAATGTATATGGTGTACTAAAAAACTCCCGTCTTGAGACAGACTCATTTCGATATGAACAAAGCACACCCCTGACGTCAAAGCATCTGCATATGAACCTATAAGAATATTAGTACATTGTTGTTACCAACTAACAGATTAAAGTACCATCAGCTGCAAGTGTTCTATCCAAATTGGCAATGTGCTTCATCATTTAAGCTACTTTTTGTATTATTATTTAGCAATTATCTGTTGTTACTAAGGATAAATAACTCTAATTCTTTCACACCGAATAAATACAGGTTCTGGTACCATTTTCATGTTTCGAAATTTTGTGCAAGTGAGGTTAGTAGCTGAAAATGGCATGTGCTTAGTTATGGAGTCCCAAAAGATAACATGAAAACAAAACAGGAGGGAAAATAAGCAAACAATGATTCACTATATAACAAACAACAAAGTAAACGGAATTCTTGTTATTACTGTGAACTTTAAAAGTCACGAAAAACGTGCTTCACAGCCAAAGTCATGCATGTGTGTTGTCAAAACAATTGCCTTTTCTTCTGCTATAAATTTACGCTTGTCGGTGCACGTCCCACTTTTCAATTGAATTTCATACATTCAGCTTTCTGTTTTCATCTTTCATTAATGTTCTTATTTCAATTTTCTTCTTGCTAAATACTAAATTGCTATTACTGTTTCGTGGGTAACCAAGACGTTTGAAAAAAACCAAAGCGACAGTCCTGGCGTGGTTGCTAAATTGTACCATCACAGAAGCCTCTAAACTTTGTTTTTTAACAAAAATCTAACAAATTAAAAGTTAATAGGTAATTGTTGAGCATGCATCATTTGAGGGAAGACATAGGTGGGAGGCTGGTACTCAATCCCTAGAAAAGCAATTATTTATCCACCCATTGTGTTATTTATCTCCTGTAAATGATAAACCCAAGTATTCACAACTAGGAGCCAGTGGGGGCTTTTGAGAGTGCAAGGCCCTGCTGACGTTATTACGCAGTATTTATAGGGGGCTGGAATAACGTAAGTCCCCCAGGGATACAATTCCTTGTTTTTATCAATTACCTCTTTCAATGCTCTCATAAGAGCTTAGTTTTGGTACTTCAGGGTAAAAAAACTGTATGGTTTTACTTTTATTGACACTTAATCTCAGCTCTACAATACCGTTGGAAAGCTACCCATTTGGGGAGAAATTTAATAGAGAAAGACGAACTGAAAAACGAATGCACTGATTCAACTGAACATCACGTGCTTAGTTGTTCCAATAGCTCTGGCGTCGTTTTTATATCCCGCTACCGATAAGTGAACTGTTAAAAAGATTCAGTGCAAGGACCCACAGTAATGTTAGTAATGTTTAGTAATTGATTATATAATATCAAATCCGACCAACTGTCGTCTAATGGCTTCAGGATGTAGGCTACATGCTCTTTTCAAGACCTGTATTTTGCAAGAGCCAGCATTTTATGATGAAGAGGATAAGAATAATGTATCAGACTAATAGGATTTTATGTTATTCTGACTATCGAATTACTGTATAACACTCAGCATCGTAGATAATAGCAATAATGTAGAAAGGATATGGGGAATTTATTTTGAGTTCATCAATCAATCTGACATTCATGTAAAAAGAGTTCATGAGCTGTGAGTCCTTTTAATGAGGACAAGGCCAATAAACATGTTGAGGCTGAAACTTCGCAAAAAATGCTTATTACAGCCTAAAGTGAAAAATATTCTGAGGCTTTGCTTTGCTAAGGCCTGTGTAAACATAGCAATTAGGCAAAAAAAATGTCACTTATTTGCTGTTGCATATCAATTTCAGAGGATTCTTTAAATTTTAACACAGGACGTACAAGCCCTTTAATAAATGACGCGAAATGAACAAGTTAGTGCTTGAATTCTGCTTTTAAGTTCTCTATATAATGATGGACGACATTTCCTGCAGCTTCAAGTAATCCTTCGTTTGTTAACCCGGCGATGTCCACGAGGAAGCCAAACTTTTCACTTAGTGATTGCCATTCGAGCAAGGAGCGCTGTACATGAGTAGCCAATGACAGATACATAATTGTTGACCCCAAAAGAATCCGCCGGTGACACATTGAAATCCTCTGATGTATTCACATTGTCCAGTTCAACGCAAAAGCGTTTCCTTCCTCCCTGCCTCTGTGTTTTACATTGATACAGAGTTTTGCAAGTTTCATTCAGAGCAAGTGTGTCAAAAACCTGTCACGCGAACTCTCAAAAAATCTAACTCAGTGACGATTGAGGTAAATGGACAACACGATTTTAATGGTAATCCTTTCTTCTGCAATAGAGCACTTCTTTGGTCAACTCTCCTCAAAACTGTATTCAAAAGATGAAGTAAAATCGATATTTCCTGCTGGCATAATTGGTTAAGCAGCCCTTTTGCTTCTGATTTTATCTCACCTCGGGTTTCTTCAACCATGTGCTATTTCTTTCAATATTTTAACCTGCTTCCTAAATCTTAAGGTAAGAGCACGAAAAGCATCTTAAAATGCTGACCAGCGAGAATCCGACAGTCGCTTGGCGACCAAAAGCTTTTTTTAAGTCTTGGTATCACATCCTTTTAGTTTCTCAATAGTTGCGTGGAGGATCAGAAGAATTTATATACTCTCTGTGTCAAGGGAAATAAAGTAACTTCTTCTTCTTCTTTAGGTGCCATGTCCTTCCAGAACGTTGGCGATCATGTTTCTCCACAGCTTCCTGCCCCTTGTTCTCCTCAACAGCTGTTCCTCAGTAGTGTTGGTCACTGCGGCTGCGATCTTCAAAAACTTGATTCTTGGTCTTTCTCTCCCTTTCGTCCCTTGTATTTTTCTGGTTATTGCTAGGTTCTCCAGGCTTTCTTTCCTCATGTCCGAAAAACAATAGCTGTCTTTTCCTTATGATCTTTATGACTACCTTGGCGTAGCTGGCTCTTCGCAGTACTTCCTCGTTACTTATACGATCTCTCCATGGTATTCTCAATGTTCTTCTCAGCATCCACATCTCAACTGCGTTTAATCTCTTCTCCATTTCTTGTGTAATTGTCCAGCTTTCACAACCGTATGTCAGAACAGGAAGAACATAGCACTTCATTATCCTTATCTTGGTTCCTACTTGGATGGACGAGCTCTTCAGCACTTTCGACATGCGCTGGAATGTCTCCCTCGCCATGGCAATACTTCGCTTGATCTCGTTAGCGCATCTGCTGTACGATTGGATCATGCTGCCGAGATAGTTGAACCTGTTGACTTGCTGTATTTTTTGTCCAGAGATCTCCAAGGCACAGTTGACCTGTTCATTATTCTTGCTTATGACCATACAAAATGTCTTCTTCTGATTAATGCTAAGACCTTTGACAGCACTCACTTCAACAACAGTGTTTAAAATGTCCTGGAGCTTCTCTGGCGAATCTGCGATGAGGGTGGTATCGTCAGCGTATCGAATGTTGTTCCAGTTGTATCCACCTACAGTGAACCCTTCTTTTTCTTCAATGGCCCTCATAATATATTCACTATATAAATTGAACAGATCTGGGGATAGCACACACCCTTGCCAAATGCCCCTTCTTATCTGACAGTATCTTCCAACTTCGTTGTTAACTCGCACTCCTGCTGTCTGTTCCCAGTATAAATTCCTAAGTATTCCAATATCTTTCCCATCGATACCCAGAGATTGCAATATGTCCAGCATTGCTTCGTGTCTCACTTTGTCGAATGCTTTACTATAGTCGATAAAACATACAAACAGGTCTTGTTGCATCTCTATCGCTCTTTCGGAAAGCATTCTCATAATGACGATGGCATTCTGTGTGCCTGCGTCTGGAACGAATCCAAATTTATGTTTACTAATCTCTGGTCTGGATGCTCTGCGTGTTCTTGGATCTTGGTGATATGGCTCATGAGGCTGATGCTTCTGTGCAGTTCACATTCTGTTGTCCCTGGTTTATTAGGCAAGGGTATGAATATAGATTTTGATATATTCGATGGTATTTCGCCGCTGTCATAGATTTCGTTGAGGATATCTGTTACCTTCTCTACTCCAAATTCTTCTAGGGCTTGGATTGCTTCCTAATGGCTGCTCGAACTTCACTTTTCAGTATCTTGGGACCGTCGAGAGGTTTCTTAATATCTGGTTTTCCACCTCTGTCATCCATAAACAGTTCTTCTGTATATTCTGCCCATCGTTCCATGAGCTTCTCTTTTTCCATCAACAAAGATCGACTTCGTCCTTTGATACAGCCGCTTGCAGAGCATGATCACTTTCCTACTAGCTTGTTGATTTTCTTCTGCATCGATATAGAATCAGAGTCCTTGTTTCATTCTACTTCGACACATTGGTCATTGAGCCATTCTTCTTTTGCCTCTCTGCACTTCCTCCTGATCTCGCGATTCAACGTCCGATACTGATCTGAGTCTCTTTGTTTTACCTTTTGTCGTTCTGCCATCAATGTTACGATTTCGGGCTTTATCCATCTGTTCTTCCTTTCTCTCTCGATTGGAGGTATTAGGTTCTCCGCTGTTTCCACTACGGCTTCTTCAAGGACTGCCCACTTGTTGGAGTCTTCGCTCTCAAGGACTTGAAAGGGGGTTTTTAACCTCAACTGCATATCGTTCTTTCATCTCTTCGCTTTCTCTGAGCAAGTTCCACTGACGTTTAGCATGCGGCGTGGAACGCTTTAGTCTACGCAATTTAAGTTTGATGGTACAGACAACGAGGTTGTGGTCGCTGTCGCCGTCAGCTCCAAGATAACACTTTGAATCCGTTACTACATTCCGGAATAGATGGTTTATCGTGATGTAGTCAATTTGATTTCGTGTTCTGTCTCCTCGATCTTTCCATGTCCATCTGTGTCGTACGGGATTCATGAAGAGTGTATTAGTGATGCACTGGTTGTTGGCTTTGCACCAGCTGATCCATCGCTCTCCTCTTTCATTCATCTCTCCAAGTCCAAACTTCCCTGTCACCTGAGGGATTTCTTCGCTGCCGACTTTTGCATTGAGGTCACCCATCACTACGACAATGTCCTGTGATTTACATTGACTCTTGCCTTCATCTAGTTGCTCATAGAATAGATCGATATCTTCATCATCACTTTCTGCTATTGGAGCATATAGCTGTTTGATTCTCATGTCTAAGGGCTTGCCCTTGATTCTCACGAGCAGACCTCTTTCTGATAACGTCCAATATCCTATGAGGCACTTGCTGAGTTCTGGGCCTAAAATAACTCCTACTCCCTTCTCATGCCTGCTTCCGCCTGAGTATATGACATTGTATCCATCCATGGTGAAACTACAAGAGTCTGACCACCTCGTTTCACATAGCCCCAGTATGTTAACATTTAGCCTATGCATTTCGTGTTTGATGTTATGTAGTTTTCCGGGCTGGTACAACGTCCCCACATTCCATGTACCGATTCTTTGTGTGTATTTATTTCTGACAGTCTCTGGAGGACGGTCGGAGTCCACCTGTTGAACATGGATAGTCCTACCAAGCGAGGTGCAAGGCCTACTAGTCCCCTTTACGCGGTTGGTGTTGGACATTCTTTTGTGCATCAAACATGACTTTCTTGGCATTTTACGGTGGTGGTTTGCCAGTACCTTCCACTGGTGGCTGGCCACTGGTAATTAAACGCCTCTTTGTGCCCTCAGAATACCACGATGCGCTTGCAGGTTGCGCCTTCTTGCCGTTGGTCTATAAAAAGATTCTTCCGCCAATCTGCCGCTTCCCGACTTCGTGCGCTTAGTGCGAGACGTGCACTATCACCACCAACAAAAAGTTGTTGGCTACCCTCATGTCGTTTAGCCCGCCAGCTGAAGCGGTTTACCGGGGTGTGGCCGCTGCCGCGCACATCCAGCTACTTGGAGCCAGACATGAGAGTTGACTGACTTCGGGAAAGCAGTGGTTCCATCCACCCCGGGGTCAGCTGTTGGTTGCCACTGGATGGTACTCCCTCCGTACACCCCATACACCCCAAATAAAGCAACACCTTTCGTATTCCATTACATGACACAAAGACCGATCAAGTTTAACGGGTGCGCACAACATAGGCGAATGTCTGCGTGTAAATAGACATATTTTATTCGGTGTTTCACACCTTTATACTTTCCTGATATGTTGCCTGCGTTGTCACATGATGGACCACGACTGTATTGAATATTGATAGACTCCTCACGTAGAAAATCTAGAACCACATCGGTGATACTTACACCTAAATAATTTGATAACATTAGAAAGCCCTTTACCAGTCCAGTTGGTAGCACTTATCAAAGCAAAATCGCCTTCAGTTTGTTGCTTTTTTATAATGACACACCATCTTTCTGTAAACAAACATCTCGCTTTGAAGTACCATCGAAGAATATTGCTTACATTGGAACAGGCGTTGGAAGAATACTCTGTCATCTGTTTGCTAATCTGACAATTAAAAACACCGTACTGTAAAATTAAACCTTCCCACTGTTGTTTTTTCCCTGGACAAAAAAGAAAAAGGTAGAAAAGAGCAAAGATTGGAACACTGACACAGAAACAGACTTGAAACTTTGGGCTTTTGAAAAAGGACGTAATGAATAAACAAAAACAATATTTTCTGGCCAAAAATTTCAAATTTCGTAACTCAATCACTTGCTAAAAATGAGCCTCGACGTATTTTTGCTGTCTGCATTAATACTTTTCAATTTAAACAGCAATAATGGTCCCAGTTTCCGCTTAGTTTTTGTTAAATGTAATGGTAGTCCTAACCCCACGTCATTTGTGAAGGTGACGAAAGATTATTTCAATACGAGGTACAAGGGCTGACGTCATTGTCTGTATAACCCTAAACTTCTTCTTCTTCTTCTTCTTCTTCTTCTTTCGGCGTTTCCCTTTTCAGGGGTCGCCACAGCGAATTGACTTCTTCCATTTGAGTCGGTCACGTGCGTCTTTCTCGGTCAACCCAAGTTACCTCATGTCATCTCCCATATAGTATTTCCATCTCCTCCTTGGCCTTCCCTACTTTCCCTTGCCAGGCAGCTCCATGTTCAGCACCCGTTTAGCAATGTGATCCTCCTCCCTCCTTTGCACATGTCCATACCACCTTAGCCGTGTCTCTCTCAACTTTCCTGCGATGTCACATATCCCGATGGTGTCTCTGATCCTTTCATTGTCTGTGTAACCCTAAACATGGTGACTCAACAGATGGTGGTTGGTGACCCCAAACGCACAATACAATTATCAAAGTATTATTTATTATCAGAATATCGTAGTTANTCTCCTCCTTGGCCTTCCCTACTTTCCCTTGCCAGGCAGCTCCATGTTCAGCACCCGTTTAGCAATGTGATCCTCCTCCCTCCTTTGCACATGTCCATACCACCTTAGCCGTGTCTCTCTCAACTTTCCTGCGATGTCACATATCCCGATGGTGTCTCTGATCCTTTCATTGTCTGTGTAACCCTAAACATGGTGACTCAACAGATGGTGGTTGGTGACCCCAAACGCACAATACAATTATCAAAGTATTATTTATTATCAGAATATCGTAGTTAGGCTTACATTGGAAATAATAGTTATTAATAACATAACCTTATTTAGGCAAATGTCTCTGCAATTTTAAATTTATTTAGATCACCTTTTAAATAGAAATTCTGTGCCTGGACAATACAATACCCAGTAATAAATAATTATCATGGTAAAATCAAGGGATATCAGATAGCTGCGGCAGTTAGGAAAGCACACAGCTTAATTGATGCCGTTGCCGCAGTGATACCATCGTCGGACAAAATCGATGCAAGTCATGATAACATTTTAGCAGTCCTCAACATTTAACTTTTTAGTGAATTAAAGTTTATGAATGAAGCCTGTTAATTTAATCAAATCCGAAGCTGTTTTGGATCCTTGCGTTGCCAACACTTTTCTGTTATTTAAGCGGAAGTGCCAAAAATAGTCCGTTTCCTGCCCATTTGCCCTTGGAAAAGAAAGGGTGATCTTGCTTTGGCCATTTTTTGCTGTGCAATATAGTTTATTGTCAATACACTGCCTGTTTTATTTCCTGAGTGAAATGAAATTGTAGATGAGCAATTACAGATCAAATTATTATTGGCGTGGAAATTTCGGACCCTTCGTTCGATGAATCTCTTTGAACAACTGAGGATATTATCATAACTGAGGTATTATCATTACTATCTACGTGAGTTAAGGACTTTTGAGTAAAGGGCACTAGAAAAGTGCTGGTAGATTTATCATTAAATAATAGCGAAATTAGAAGTGCATACCTAATTGTTATTTAAAGTTGGTCTGTGTGAGTAATATCAGGTGTTGAATCAACAAATATCAAGAAGTATTTTCCTTGTCGTACTTCTTCGTTAATTGCTTCCATCACCTTGCCCGCCATTATGTGAATAATTTCGCCACAAATTGAACAATTTGAATACGTGGTATATCCAGGTTCTTTATTTCCAAGAAGACTCGCTAAAAACGGCCCGCAGCCACTGAAAAGCTCAACAACGCCAAGGAAGTTCCCGTTGTGAACTGATCCTATTTTTTTCGTCTGTATCTCGAATTGCCCGTCCTCCCGAGGACACCAACACTAGTCTGTCAATGACACGCGAAAGCACTGCCTCCCAGTATTTAGCTTCAGCTTGCATTCCCCCTAAAAGTTCTTTATTAATTCTCGCATTTGTCATACTTCGTGCCACTGCATCAGCTAACGCATTCGGTGCTAAGGTAATTTGCTGTGACTCTCGTTACTTTCTCCTATCTGTTTTTAATTTTTAAATCCTGTGGTGAATGTCCTTTGTTTCGTAGATAATACTTTACAGGAAATAGTACTTCTTGCCTGTACGTCCAGAATAACAGAGCCAGAAGAGCTGAAGAATTTCATCAGTTAGTGGATGCTTTTGGGTAAATAACAAAGCAGTTCAATGTCAGGTTCTAAATCTGCGTGATGACAACTCTTACTTCCTTGTTCCAATCACTAATTGCGAAATTCGTCACAAATGTTACTTGGTCACAATCCGACGTCGTTTGACAAAATTTCTTACTTCTGCCACCTGCCATTGCAGTCGAAATAACCACTTCCTCTAAGGCAATGGCATCTCTAACAGTCACAAGTTCTACAAGTGGTTCCTCAACTGTACTGCGATGTTCATCCTGTCCTTCCTGAGATATAGACTCAGACGGAATTGACTGTCAGAGCAGGTTTGGTACTTTGAAATTTTGATACATATTCTGCAGCTTAGCCATCAAATTCTACTCATTAATTTTTTATATCCTTTTCTCACCTTTCTTCATTATTGCAACCTTCTGTTATATTCAAGCACATTAAACGATCCATTACTCAACAAACCATACTCTACGTAAGACCCTGTGAGGCAAGAGTTTTGACAGCAAAATGAGTTGACAACACCATTTCTGGCGCTGCAAGGTACTGGAAATAAGTAAATAGAAATGTCAGTGTTGCACTCATTTAAAGCATCTTTATGAAAGGGAAACAAAGTTACCCAACAAAAATGCCCCATACGTCTTGATGCTCCCTGCCTTGTGTTCAGACAATTCAACTTGATAGAAAGCTGACTCAATTTCGAGCTTGCTGTCACAACGTGTCTTCTTGTCAAAAGTCGTTCCTCATAGACCCAGCCCACAGGTCTAGGCTTAGGTTTGTAAGAACATAGAAATAGTTCCTCCACACATAAAAACTATCGTTTTCACAGCAAGATAGTCTCTTCACAGGAAGATATTGCATCTTTCAAGAATGATGTGGCTATCGATGGAAGACTTAATAAATCAATAAGCAGAAACATGCCCATTGTTCATCAGTTGGGTGCTAGAAAGTTTATCCGCTTGTTTTCGGAAGTAAGCATTCATTTGTGTGGTGAGTATTCGAAATAGATTATGGTTGATTACACAATTATGTGATTACCCCTATCACATGATTGTGTGCTGCACCATATTAGAAACACTCCTAATAACAAATATTCACAATGCAGGGTATGCCTCTTTTAATGTTCCCACGCTGGAAGCCGTTTTCACAGTACTTTTGTAGTTTTTCAAGAAAAAGCTAATGAAATACAAAATTTCACAAGCAGGATGCTCACCTATTTTCCTAATTTTCTCATAAAAACTTATGGTTTTAATTCCTCTCATGTGGAGAAGTATTATATTATTATAAAGAAGATGAATAGTCCATGACTCACATCCGTACAATAGGGTTGACCAGCCATAACATTTGAAGAGTCGAACTGTAAGGTCCATGAAATCTCTCAAAATCGGCTTCAATTCACCAAATGCACTTTACCCAGAACACTGCATCTGTGTGTTTCAGGCCTACATCGACCATCGTGTGTTGTAAGAGAACAAGGGTAGCTGAACGATGGGACGTGTTCTATTGTCGTTGTCTCTTGTTCAAGGCGACATCGCGGTTCAGGATTCAGTTTAAAAATAACCATGCACTTTGTCTTTTTGCTATTGTCTGTAACACCATAGTGTTCACTTTCAGCAAAGACCACGTAAAAGAGCTTTTGTAGTCCTTCTTCTGGTGTTGCTGAGAGGACCGTGCCATCTGAGTAACGAAGGTTGTTAATTCGTACGCCATTTACTATGATGGCTTTTTCGATGTCTTCTAATGTGCAAAGTATTATTTCACTGTAAAGATTGAACAGGTCTGAAGATCCAACACATCCTTGTCGGACAACAACTTTGATGGGAATGACATGGTGACTCCATCTGGGAGCCTAATACCTGCTCATTGTTGATGGTAAAGTTTGCTTATCAGACTGAGGTCTTTGTCGTCTATGCCAATCCGTTCTTGTATTTCAAAAAAAATGGCCAAACCTCACGCAATCGAAGGCTTTTTAATAATCAATAAAAGCCACGTAAATGTTCTTTTGAACTTCTATTGATCTCTCAAACATCATTATATAATGATGTTTGAGAGAATAACGATCTTCAGGAGGATTTTGAGGAAGTGGTACATAAGACTAATTGTTCTGTGACAAGCACAGTCTAATGAAGTCGATATTTTCGAAAGAGCAATAGAGAATGAGAGGATCATTTCATCTGGGAAGACACCTTCCTCGTATTCCTTTGAGAAAAGTTCCCATACAAGCTGGATTCCTTCTTCATCAAGGGCAAGAAGCAACTCGACTCAATCCTTGTCTGGAACGGGCGCTTTTCCAGTTTTTATGTTATTGAGAGCCCGTTCTACCTCTTCTTTTAAAATCGGCGACATTGTTGTCAAGTCCACAGCGACATCTTTAGAGTGTTCGTCATCAAGAAAAAGTTCTTGAACCTACTCAACCAATCTCTATACTACATTGTCTTTTTCAAAAATAACAGCTCCATCATTATCTTTATGCACGTGTTGCATGCATTGATTTTTCCCTGCTATCTGCTTGATCTTTCTATACATCTCTTTGGATATGGAAAAAAGATAAAGTTCCCCTATCACCAGGCAGCACTCACGTGTACCACCACCATTGATGGTGCTTGAACCACGTGTTCGTAATGACCATTTCATTTTCGATGCACCATTCAATCAGCCGATCATCCCTTTCATTCCTTTCACCAAGACCCAATGGCCTAACTAGTTTTCCTTCTCGTTTGAATCTTATTTTAACATTCCAATCCCTTAATACAACTGTAAGTTCTTGTGATTTGCAGCCATTTTAAGGTCTCGTCAAGGGAATCATAGAAGTCTTCAATCATGTCATCATCGGCCTCTGCTGTTGGTGCATATATCACGATCAAATTGACATTGAAAGTGTTGTATCTTACCTTGACAAACAGAATGCAGTCATTTTGCCTAGAATAAAAGTACTGATTTACTAAGATCCGGATCCAATACCATTCCTACTACATGCTGCTGTCCAGGACCTACCGAGTAGGAAATGAGCTTTGTTGTGTTTGGTGAATTCGTCTGCATCAGGCCATCTAATTTTGCAAAGGCCTACTCCTTGAATTCTCATCATTTCCATTTCAGATATAACGTTGTCAATCTTCCCGGCCTGATAAAGAGTTCTCATGTTTCATGTACTAATTCAGAATATTTTTTCTCCGAGTCTCTTAATTGTTGCAGCTCCTTGATAGTGTTGCATTTTCGTTACTGATCTTCCCGCAGTCCTAGGATGAGGATCTCGGGTGCCCTGTATAGCTGCCACCACCCTACGGAGCGGGGAACAAGAACTGCGAAGGCCTCTACAAGTCCCTTTTACGTTTTTATTTTACTTTCATTTCCATGGGTTAACTGGGCTGTTGACTGGAGTAGAGATGCCCATGTTATTTCTCCAGAATACGTAACCCATAGTTGGGATCTTTGTAGGTGCTACCACCCATGGGCAGGGTGGAGCTTAGAGTAATGGCAACCAAGGGGCAATCCACGAGAATGTATAGTGACACAAATCCATAAAATGTCAGGAATACTGAAACAAAAAAATTTCTTATGTTGTTTTACAGAGAAATGTGGTTAATATTAGATACTTGTAGTTATTGAAGACCATGAATCTTGTTTGCGTTTTAACAGGAAATGGACTTTTTCTTCTATTTAATCTCATTCACTTAACGTGTACTCTTTGGTATTTAATAGGAGATGGGGTTGGAAGAGACAGGGTGCTGCAAAATTTCTCAAAGCTTAATAAAGTTGGGGGGAGGGGGGTAAAGAAAAGTTTTTTTAATCAATACATTTTTCTTCAAACAGTATAAATTAGCTGTATGATAGGGTGTTAGAAAAAGTCTTAAGTTCCAACCAACTGCAGTGTCTTAAACGGATGTACGATAACACCACGGGAGCAAGAGAAATGAACATGTCAAAAATATTTTCCTTATCCCTCTGTTCAACAACGGTATTATTTATGCGCTATTTCATACTCCTCCGATCCTCGTAAAAGGTTACCTTCAATTTTTTAAGTCGAGGTTTAAAAATAACTCTTGTTTCCCTGGCCTCAAAAACAATTTAAGTACATCTTAGGACTTTTCGTGGTTTTTAATCAAGGGATCAGTGGAAATATTTGCTAATGATGCAATTACCTTGGATTGTGTAACAGCTGCAACCTTTGCTTCTTTTCCCATTTTTGTTGTCACTTCTACTTTCGTCACATGAATTTGCATCACCTACTTCGACAAATAAGAATTATCCTTAACGTAATTCTGCAACTCTGAATCTTCAAGATATTTTTTATGTACATACACCCTTTCACTTTACGCCCAGCAACTCCTCTTGACGTACTATAACAGACATGAAGGAGGGTCTCACAAACGCGCCAGATCGTTATATCAAAGTAATGCAAACTTAATTGCCTTTTCAAAATGACGACCATCATTGCTTGGATTAGCCCAAACTTGCCATAGGAATGGCGTAAAACCTTGGCAACATTTCCAGTGGGTTGTTTTATTCCTAAGTTCTTTTTTCTGTTTATGGCACAAACAGAAAAAAGCCCAAATGCCGTCTTTCCTTTGTTCTTTTTGTCTTCGGCATTCGCACTTCAATTTCTCATCGATACTGAATGTGTTACTGTACTGTACTCTTAAACACTCGAACATAGAACAAAGAACTCAAACATAGGGGGACAACGATGCAAGATATTTATCATGTCGTGACATGTAATCTTACTGAACTAATTCGAATGANTGGAATGCGCCATCAGCTGATCAGAACTTGTGTAACGATTTCTCTATCGACGAAATTACCGCTGCTATTAAGACTCTAATAGCTGGCAAGGCCCCAGGCCCTGACAATCTGCACCCTGAATTCTTTCTACACTTACATGAGAACTGTTTACAATGGCTTCGGTCTCTCTTCACTCGAATGTATCCACTCGAAAAAGCTCCCAAAAGTATGGGAATTTTCAAAAGTTATTGCTGTACTCAAGCCCAACAAGCCTCCTGACAATGCAAAAAGCTACAAACCAATCAGCCTCCTATGCAAAGCCTATAAACTCTATGAACGCCTTATTTATAACCGAATTTAACCTGCTATGGAATCTGTTCTTCCCAAAGAGTAAGCTGGTTTCAGACAAGGCCTCTGCACTCTTGATCAAGTCGCACTTCTTACAGAAGACATCGAGACATCCTTTGGCAAACGTATGAAAGCTGGTATCGTCCTAGTAGACCTATCCGCTGCCTACGATACAGTTTGGGACTGTGAACTTACCCTGAAACTACTAAGAACTATTTCTAGTAAAGAGATGGAATACGTGATCATGAGTATGATATCCCAACGGCACTTCCACGTACACATCGGAAAGGGGAAATCTCGCTGCAGAACACTCACCAATGGTGTTACACAGGGCTCCGTCATTGCGCCTGCACTATTTAATCTGTACACTTACGACATCCCTGACACGATCAGTAACAAGTACATCTATGCAGATGATATCGCCCTCATGCACAGCGACAAACAATTTCGGGTAATCGAGAGAGTACTATCGGATGACCTTGACAAATTGAGGACTTATTTCCATAACTGGCGCCTCAAATTAAACACAACTAAGACTGTTGCAAGCACTTTCCATTTAAACAACTGCCAAGCTGACTACGAACTTAACGTCTCGACATCTGATGAAAGGATCGCCTTTGGCGAGACCCCAAAATATCTTGGCGTGACCCTTGAAAGGACTCTATCATACAAAAAACACCTACAAACTGTCGCAGAGTAAACAAGAAAACGGTATAGCCTGCTAAAAAGACTTGCTAGTAATAACTGGGGCGCTGATTTCACCACTGCTATTCAGTGGCAGAGTACTGCTCCCTAGTGTGGAGTCAGAGCCCCCACTGTAAGAAGCTAGACGTATGTCTGAACGAATGCATGAGAACTGTTAGTAGTTCAACAAAATCCACTCCAACCACTCTCCTTCCAATCATCTGTGGCATCGAGCCCCCAGACATACGGCGAGACAGAAACATTCTGAATATGCGTAAACGTGCAATGGAAGACTCGCACCTGTTCCACCATCCTGCAACTTTTCCCCTTGTCACCATCCGCCTCAAAAGCAGAATGCCTCTATCCACACGAATGAACATTCTGTCAAGCCAAAACAACGAAAACTTGTCTCCTGACACATGGATGATGTCTACTTGGAAGAACCGCTGTTACAACTCCGACTACATGCTTCGCACTTGCATGCCAATACCCTCGAACAAACCTACGGGCCACGATCTAAAGAGACGTTCCTGGGTCCTTCCCAACCGAATTAGATCTGGCTATGGAAGGCATGCAAGCTACATGCATAAGATTGGCTTAGCTGATAGTCCGAACTGCACATGCGGTGACGTGCAAACACCTCAACACGTTCTGAATTGCCGTACGATTGGCATCAGAGGTGATATCAGAACAGTTGACGAAGAATTTAGAACTTGGCCAAATCATAACAAGCTGCTAGATATATGATTGTATTTTGTCCTTATCAGTTCATACGAATATATATATATATNCCTTCCCAACCGAATTAGATCTGGCTATGGAAGGCATGCAAGCTACATGCATAAGATTGGCTTAGCTGATAGTCCGAACTGCACATGCGGTGACGTGCAAACACCTCAACACGTTCTGAATTGCCGTACGATTGGCATCAGAGGTGATATCAGAACAGTTGACGAAGAATTTAGAACTTGGCTAAATCATAACAAGCTGCTAGATATATGATTGTATTTTGTCCTTATCAGTTCATACGAATATATATATATATATTTATTGTAATAAATCTGGACTACTTCATGTTTTTAAAGGTGATGCTGAAGCTTAAGATCATAAATGACCCCCAATTTCTGGTTAACTGGTTGCCCTATATGTGGAGGTGGATTGAGGATGCAAAGTTCTTGGAAATCCTGTGACTTGTTCATTGGTTTAAATAAGAAAAATGGAGTTTGATATCAAGGTTATATCAAGGTTGGCAAAGCATACTTTAAACTCCATTTTAGGTTCGAAGATCGCCGGGGCACCGGGGAACTAGGAAAATGTGGAGAATGCATGTTTCACCCGATTTTTGGACAGGAACCATAGTTCCCCTGAAACCTTTAAGGGCACGCCCTTTGCAATGTCTTCATGCAAAGGGTGACAGTGGTTGTTGAAGTGAAGTTTTCTCCGTTATAGTTCAATGCTTCGACCATTTCCAATCGCTATTACTTCTCTTTTCATTAGTCATGGAACAGATGAATCTGAAATGGTTTACCGAGGAGCTGGTTATGCTTGTGAAAGTGATGGCTACTGCTACATATTGCCATGCTGACCGATTGCTCGAGTCTTATTTCCTTCTGCGTCTTGTAAGTCAAGATTTTTGTAATATCTAAAATATTGTTCTGAATGCTGACAACTCGGTGCTTCTTGCTCTTTTTAGCATCTTTTCAAAAAAATCTTTTTTAAATGACATTTTTCTGCCTGGTTTTCCTTCACAAACTGGTTAGGTTTTGGGCCATCAGAATGGTAATCTACTGGATGTTCGGAAATATTGGCTCATGACAGATAGAAGTGCGTCATTACAAATACATTTGAACAACCTTTGACGATGGCCGGACAAATACTCTTTCAGAATCTACGTCAATGTTGATGTTTAGTATGTATTTTGAGCTTACTGGTGATTTTTGACAGTAACCACGGAACGTATTTGTTCATATAAAAGTCTGACGAGGGCCTTGCTGTAGCTCCAGGTATTTGCAAGCTGGCTATTTGATTCTTTTTAAACTGCATTGGGATGTGTTTTGATGTGGTAGGTCCTGGTCTAGTTGCTGCTCTAGCTTTTGTCTCATCTGAGGAACGTTCGCATCCGTAGTTTTTTCAATAGGTCTTATCATGGAAGCGAAATGCAATTTCCTTGCTGGACCCTGCTCAGTTTCTATCATTTTAACCAAGCCGCTCATACCAGACTCTCGAGTCACTAAAAATTTGAACTTCAAAAAGGGCATGAATAGCATCAAATTAAAGGCATAGCTGCAAGACTATTCTGAATAGAAGAAACTGTACCATCCCCTATTCCGAATTAGAATTCAAGTTCTGCTTAATATTTCTAAACTGTTGGGTGTGGAGCAAGATGTGTACGCGTAACTGATTTCAATTAACCCCAACACTACTTGAAACATGCCAGCCTCCTAAATTTTCACTTACCTTGCGAAATGGAGAACTAGCAGAGGTTATATCTTGAGAAAAAAAGACAACAGAAAAAGACGCGTCTCTGGTTTACTGTTTGTCTTCAACTACCTTGTTCCTTTTCCGATTTGGTTAACATGAACGAGATACCCGGCGCTACTAGGGACATCGGGTAGATCAGTTAAACCAACATCGAATCATTGGTCTCGCGATTAATACGCAACATCCAAATCTGACATGATTTGTTCCCACAAATTTGGGGTCGGTGAGCAACTTTGAATATATTCTTTTCTTGGAGTGTAGGTCTTAATCCTCTAAAACGGGCTCACATTACCTTTTTGTCAGCGGTAATTTTCAAAAATAACGAAGCTTTTGTTCAGGGTGGGATCCGAGCTCTTTACATTGTCTGGATAATTTCAATTTTCTATTGTACATCATAACATTTAGTAAGGGGGCCACATGGCCATTTTTCAATCTGGTGGTTGGCTTATCTATCAAATTAAAATAAAGCATCGCGTACTCCGCATGGGGCTTAAAAGTAACACCAAATTTGAGCTATTTACGTTACCTGGTTAAATTCGACTTTCTATTGTGTATCATTACCTTCGGCGCAGGGCACCCGTGACCCTTTTAAACCTGGTTTTATCGATCGTATCAAAATATATCACATTTTCAGCATGGGGCAGAAAAATAAAACATTTTTTTGTAATAAAAAAAAAATAATGACCCCTAATTTGACCTTTCTAGGTTATCTGGTTAAACTTATATTTCAAATGTCTCTTTACCTTGGAAAAAGGACCAACATAGTCCTTTGTTTCCATTGGCGGTCGATTCAGTGGTAATAACAAAATTTAACATGACTTGGATTCAGCAATAAGTTGTACAATAAACCTGTCACCAAGGTTGATCTTACAATACCTGAAAAAATATATTTCTCGATTGTAGGTCTCTAGTTATGAGAACGGAGGGGACCTACATGACCCCTGTCTGATACTGCATACGAATTTGTACGTCCTGGTTGATTAATTTCAGAAGGAAAAACGCGTTTTTTCAAAATTTACCAGGCACTTTTTAAAATTTCGTTTCACCCGTCGAGGGAAACCCGGCACTTGCCGTCGACAAATAATCAGTAACAACAGTACTTTTTTGCTAGTTGTGCAGTTAGAGAAAGGAGTTTATCGCTTGTTTGACATCCTCAGACAACCTCTGGGGAGCGAGTTGGCGGCTGATGATTAGAAGTACAAAACTTCACCTTTTCTAACAATTCGCTGGGCGTGACCAAATTACGATAGGTTTTCTATGTTCACCACTTTCGTGACCACTAATTATAAATCTATTAAAAGCAGTTAACTATATCTTAGTCTTGACTGCGGTTGTGACCACGAGCTACTATCCTCGAAAATCCAAATCAAACCTTGCCGAGTCAAGTGACCATTTAGAAGCAAAACTTTATTGGTAAAGGCACAATGCAACATTGAAATTTTACTGTGCCACGAACCTTGCGTTAAAATACAAAAATCCACATGCATACCACTATTGCTTCAGCCAGCAGAAAAGACACCAGAAAAATAAAGAGCAATTCGGTTCTGTTGAACATACGTGTAACCAGCAATGCAACATACAACGTGATATTAACTGAAGGGACTATCGTAATGCGATGCCACCGGGTGGGATACATATCTTGTTTTCTGTGGGGTTTTTCACAATTAAGAAAATCCTATTGAAGCGCAAGATCTTGTTAGTGTTGTTTAAAACTTCGAACAAGCTTTCAAATGGTGACAAACATATATTGGAAGCAGCGAAACGTAGCTGTTAGGGGTCTAGATTAATTCATCGCCTTCAAATCAGCAACTCTCCTATGATAGCAACCTGCAGATAAACCAAGTAAAGCTAAATGGGAGGTATGATTGGCTTAAATGGAAGGTCCATCATTATGATTAAAAAAACAACAGGCCAATTCCAAGCAGTTTGAGGGTGGCAGTATGGAATTATGAGACTAGTATATAGCTGCTACAGTTGTGTGATTTCAACAACCAAGAAGCTATGGAAAACAAAAAATTGGAGGTACTCCGTCGTAAGCTTTACATTCCCTTAACAGAACGCATATTCAACGAAAGGTATTGTTAAGAACGGGGGATAGAAAGGCGTAACTAACACCCAACAGAAAAAAACCCAAACCCCGTCTTCTCGGACGCATAAAAAATAAGGGAAAGAAACAATAAAAACAGGTCCTTTAAAAATCTCATGAAAAAAGTTTAGTTGTTTATAGAAAAGCGTTGTGGTAATTTATTTTGCTTCAAGCAGCATTTGGGTTTGGTTACATCTGCTGCAGTCGTGATTCTGACTGTCTGACCGACTGGACTTAAATTGGGTGATGAAGTAGCATAAAAACTACAAATAGCGAAATTGTTAACATGTAATGATTCATGCTTGTTAATCAAAATAAGGGTATTCATATTGATATGGAAAACAGTATTTATGAAACAGTGCCAATACGTACGCCGTTTGTTGTCCTGTAAAACTGGGTTAAAATAATTCTCACTGCGGTAGTATTTACACACAATTCATTACCACGCAAGTTGGCCACATACGTAGCTAAAAAAAAAGAAAACAATCAAACATAAGGACCCCTACCCCCACCACATAAAGTTTTAAAAACAAATATGTAACATTTTCCAACTTCTTATTAATTTTCCCCAGGAAGTAAGAGACATTAATCCATTAAAAATCAAACCTTAAATTAGAGTGTAGCATATTTATTATTCAACAGGCCTATTCCTTTACAGCATATTTCCTAAGGCAGAAGTGGGTATCCTTCTTTTGTTGCCTTAGGGTTTTTCTTGCCTTTTCATGTTTTGTTAGCTGGCGTCTCATGGCCCTGGTCTTCTTTGGGCGCAAGTCAAGGGGTCGGTATTTCTTGCCTTTCCAATACTGAGCTACCGTCTCTCGTTGGGTTTGGTTGATGACTGTCAGTACACGAGCAATAGATTTGCGGACGACAACGCTGCAGGAGAGAAAAATAAACAAAAAACATGAGTCCCTCGTAAGAAAGCATGCCAAAATCTGGTTTACAAATGTAGTATAGCACAAAAAAGGAGTCAAAGTATAAACTTCATGCACCAAAAGCTGGGTAAGTATTGTTTTCGTGTTGCTAATAAATTTAAGGGAGAAAACTAAGGACCAAAGTTTTACAGCAGACAATTAGATAATTGTTGGCAGTGGCAGCTTTACGAGTTGTGTCCAAGTGCCTTTAAAATTATGAAGTGCATATAACTATTAAATATAATACTGCAGTAAATATTAATGGTACTGGGGTGTACAACGTAAGAATATGACAGGGGTGCTATAAATAAGACCTATTGGCTAAACATACCTGTTCCCCTGGGAGAACATCAAAGGGGTGGGTTCTGTGAAAAATACCTCCAGACCCATTCTGTGCAAATATCAAAATACTGGCCTCAAACAGATTGCACCAGTGATCAATATACATATTTCAGATAAGTGTATCCTCCATTTCTAAGGCTCATACTTTCTGAACTGTGAGTAATTCAAGAGTTTTTAAGAATATTCCTCTTGGGCAGGTAAACAAGCAAACTCACCCTTGGGGCAGTTTTAACATGCTTCTGCAGCTAATACTGATATAAGGCCTAACAAACAAGTATCTAAACCAGACTATTCTATAGCGTACCCATAGTACAGATTTTAATTACCAAAGTTAAATGGAGGAATTGCCTGAAAATGCTAAGGAAGCTTCTGCAGCACAAGACAACACATGACTGCCACAGATAAGCAGAACCAATTAAGACAATTGAGAAGAAAATGAAGGACACTTTAGCACCAGTAAAATATTTCAATTAAACCATTAATAGGGTAGTATACACAATTTGAAAAAGCTTTTTCACGTTATATAATATTCAGTGATTGTGTTGAAAATCAAAAGTAACTACAAGTACATTTAATGAAATCTTCTGTTAGCTAGTTTTGTAATACCAACTTCTTTCACTAGAGGGAGAGGGGTTCAGGTACTAAACTATTTTCAGGAAGTAGTAAGTGACCATGATTGCTTGTTTTCTTTCAAAATAAAACAATGACACTAGACCTATTACATTTTATTATGTAAACAAACATGCTCTCTTATGAATTTTGTGGATTACTTATCCTTACTTTCTGATAATAAATGATTGCATCCATGACACTATGATCTTTTTAGAAGCCTGTTAATAGTATTATTTTATTATTATGTTTGACTAAGTAAACAACTTCAGTACAATAACAATGCTATCTTAGTTGGACCAAGAAAAAAAGAGTACAATACCTATTTCATTATTTTAAATCTAAAAATATTTTTAAATCTAGCACCAGGCTCAAATATGCTCATGTGATGTTATTGGTAAGCTTTTACCCCATAGTTTCTGTCCTCAGTTTTTACAAAAATCTGCAAGAGCAACAATACACCAACAAACCATTTTTAACCTCCTCTTCCATTCTCTCCTGCAATAATGGTTATCATTAAAACAAAACTGACTGATGAGGATAGGAAAATTCCAGCTTTGGTGCATCTTTGTACAAATTTCTGCATTCAACTTCAAGTTAAAATAGCACAAGTGGCCACAACAGGATTGAAAAGTCTAACTCTTGCCTGTCAATGTGGAAAGCAGTGCCAAAGTGTCAATTTTCCTTCACTTCATAAATAGCTTTGTTGTCTAACCACCAGGCTGACTTCTGAACAAACTCAAAAATCTCATCATGGTTGATTGCCAGTTATCATCTCCTAACTATCATAGCTATAATTGATTCTTTTTAAACCACCCTTCGTGAAGTTTCTATCAAATACTCTGTTAGAAAAATTACAATTGTACCTTAAAGTGAAAAAAATAATTTTTTCGTGATATGCATTCTGGGATCAGTGAGAAGAACAGGAATTACCACTGGGCATTTTTGAACACACATAAAATATCTATACATAACATTGTGACTTAACAATTTTTGCAACAGATCAGCAATACTCTGGTAGAAATCTATTTTAAGCTGACAAATAAATCAGACTCCACATTACACTAGCCGATGCACATGAACATTATGGTTATTTGAAAAATCCATGTATGCCATGTATAGGTTGGCAGATATCCTCCTAAACAATATATTTCAAGGTAAGTCATGCATAAGGTAACCCATTTTTATAAATGTTATTTTTTGAAGACAAAAAAACCCCAATAAATCATTACAGTTCTGGGCAAGCTGAATATAACTCAGGGGCTGCTAGCATTTTCCTGACCAGACATATGAAATATTTTAAAAAGTCAAAAATTTCAAATAATGGTGTTGATGGGTCAACTGTGTTACAAAGAGCTTGTTGGGGGCACCATTTTTCATAGCTGTGGTACTCTTTCTCACCCAAAGTTGTGTCTAATGATTTCATCATCATCATCATCATCATCATCATCTTGCAGCCTCAGGTAAGATAAAAAGTCTTCCTTGGCAATGGCAGTGTCCCTGCATATGATGCCTGGAAAGGTAAGCTTTTAAGACTGCTTGAGTGATGATAATGCCTCCATAAGAGAAATGGCAACACAAGTTTATTTGAGGCATGTGCACAGTGCCCAGCAAACTGGATACGTCTAACGATTTAATATTATCCATTGATTGCTTTTACTTGTCTGATTTATGTTGTACTGTAAACTGGTCCTGTTACTCCTGTTAGTTCTATATTAACTTAAGTTCTACTCCTAAACCAACATTATTTATTTGAATTGAAAAACAGACATTGTTAATAGCTAAAGTTGATTTGCATTGCACACTATTACAGTCATTTTACAAAGAATAATTACTGGGTAAATAAAACAAGGCTGTTGTAGACATTTTTACTGTTTATGGAAAATTGAATTAACCACCTTATAATAATTAGTACAGGTAAGTAAAATGGAAAGAGAAAAAACTTGTGATGGAATATATTTTAAATAGCTTTTACCCTCAATGAACTGAGGATATGGTTGAAGCTATATAAATACAACAGACAATAAGTAACCCTTTTCCTATGTAAATGAGCTTTAATTTTTCTTTCTAAAAGTTACCCCCAAAAATATCAGACTTGTACATTTGGTCACACATCAGTATAAACAAAAGGTTTAAAGTTCAAGTTCAACTTTGCTTCCCCAAGTGGGCAAAAGCTTTAGAACTGTACAAAACAAGAAAAAGACATTTGCTTAGTGGAGTAAAGTCAGGGTATTCATAGTAATCAGCGCATGCTCAAAGGTTATAAGGAAAAAAGCAACTTAAATTTAAAACTGTGCTGCTTGTACCTGGAACATATTAATATGTGCTAAATTCTAACCTTTTACATCAGGTAGATAAATTATATTTTCCATAAAATCTCATCATACCTACAGACCTGCTGGACAAACTTTGAAATCATCAAGTGACTCAATAAAGAATTAAATTTTACTGACAATTATCTTTTGAAAACACAAGCAGCACCAGATATGGTGCCGCTTCTTGTTGTTTTTAAGTTCAAGCCACAAGTCAAACGAGGTGGTGTAAAAATAGGCAAATATTCTTGTTTCTATCTAATGTAATCAAAACTCTCTGCAACCAAACTCAGCGAACTAAATCAAAATTGATTACCCAAACAAATGGGAACATGTTTATCCATTATATCCCTATTTTTTGTACATTTGCATTGTGATTCAATGCTTATAATTATATCTGGGTTTGTATATGTGCACATGCACTTTAATCTGGATATTGTTGATTAACATGTGAAACAAATGGAGTCTGTTGTTGGCTTTGTGTTTTTTCTTATAACCTACTGTTTAAATTTACCTTTTTAACAAATACGAAACTGTCTTAGACTTAGTTAGACATAACTGTAAAAGTTTGGTAGTGTTTTATTGATAAAATGTTGACGAAAAGTATTTTGAAGAGATACTTTGATCACTAAAGTGGATGTAATTTTTCACATTCTGTCACTTTCATTTAAAATTTCCAAATGAATGGAAGTCCAAGTATTGTCAGTATTGATGGTGAATGTAGTCCAAAAACCATTGTAAGTGTTGTTATTATTGTTGCATTTAACTTTAAATTCAAACTGAGGATTAGACAGTTTTGCACATTTCAGTGACAGTGGGCACTCTGGGGGATAGGGTTGTTATTTTTTACATTTGTAAACTAGTGGTACTCTATAGATATTCCAAATGTGTTTGATGTGTGAGAATTATAGTTGTGATGTTCTGAATGTATAATTTAGGTATCTCATTTGTAGTAATTGAGTATTTGCTTGTATGATAGACCATGTGTGTTTAAATGTGTCTATTCAGGAAAACCTCTAAAAAATACAAATGTAAATATATTTAGAATGCTGCTTTTTTCCAACATAATTTTGGTTTTGTACATAATAAACATGTTTAGTTAATATTCAATGTTACCAACTTTGAATTCAGTGTATAAAGAGGAACAAAATGCTATGGTTGGATTACCCTGTTTTAGGAGAAAGAAATACAAAACCTATCTTGTTTTTGGTCCTTGGAGTAAGCAATAAACCTGTTCTTTAAAAAATATATTTTGTTTTCTTGTGAATGTTTTATTTTGTGTGAATGAGCAGCTTGGAAGGAAAGTATAAGACAATACTGTGAAACCTGCCTTAATTCATAGCATCTCTCACCTAATAGCAAAACTCGTGCCAAACTGGTTCTTGTTTACCTGCCTCGTCACAAATTTTCACTTATGGTCAGAACAATACCAAGAAGTCCCATGGCTCAGGATCTAATAGATTTTTTTTTTTGGTTTTAACATCATATATCTTCCACAAATATATTGCTTGGCAGATTTATAGTGACTTTTACCATGGTTAACATGACAATATTCTCTTCAATTTGCCAGTACCATTCATAATGTAACACAGGTTGCAGAAAAGACACCAATATTATGTTTTTCCACATATAGCAGTTTTAGGTGGCAGCATTTATTTCAGAAGACTAATTTGTGACCATTCATAAATGTTGTCAGTGTCATTACTTTTTAAAAAAAATGTATATACTTACATTTTGGATAGCTTTGAAGGGGCACCACCTGTCACTTGGGAAACACGGAGATGTTGTAATTCAGTCTTTAATTCCTCTAACTGCCTCAGCAGTTCCTCCTTCTTTTTACCCCGAAGCTCTCGTGCTTTTACTTTAGTCTAAAAATCAAAAGTGTGCTATATTTATATTAAACTATACAGTACTTTGAGTGAAAAACAGACCAACAACCTTTCAAAAAGCAAGTCTAATCCAAAATAAAGAATGATCATGAAGAGACTAACAGAAGCCTGTGTTTTGAAAAGGGTTTTTATCAGCCATGTGCAAACATAAAACTCGTTTTTAAAATATTGACATGCTAAAGCTATTTTAACTGAAAGGAACTGTTGAACAAAACAAAACAGATTTTAAAATTATTACCCAACTTATTTAATCAACTAATCTGCTTGGGGGATGAAGTTGAAAAGGTTAATTAGATATTGTTGCAAATGACTAACATCAACAGCAATTGAAATGGTACATACTTTTACTTTTGTACAATCACCAAGTTTTTTAAAAAAAATTGCCTTCAGCACTGTACCTTTTATTCACGTATTGCGTCAACACATTGTTTACACCCTGACTTTGGGATATCAACTTGCTTAAAGGTTATATCCCTCTTGTGCAGAAATTTTGTAAAATCCTTCCAGATAAAAACTGTGTATAAAGACTACAAACTTTAGCCACAATGAACAATTTGTTTGAAAATATATGTTCTACTACCAAAGCAAAGTTTATGCCAGTCACTTGCTTTTTAAATCCAAATCTACAATCTCGAAACTGGGGTACTTGCTGATCAAACTATGTCTTGACTGCAGTGTGCATCAACCTCTATACCTTAATATCTCCTTATCAAAAATGCATCTCATATGCTTCCACCTGCTTTTCCCTTCATTGATATACCCATATACCAACACATCACACAAATCTGGTGGAAACAATATTTTAAACCCATCACATTCCAAAGAGTAAATGCAACATAAACTTTAAAAAAAAAAAAATATATATATATATATCAATAAAATAATATAATATATCAATATTGCTCAGCCTTCACTGCCTTTAAAACAGCTTTACTGGTAAAGCTAGTGGCAATGGTTAAATGCATCTCAATACATGGAGTGAAAAGTTAATGGCTTTTGTATTATATATGTATACAAAGGTTTAAGATTCAAAAGGACTGTACGAACTCCAATACCTTGAAAGAGAGTTCAAGTTGAAATTAGCAGAGTGGATTTGATTGCACTTTCAAGGAAACTGAGTATCAAGAACAAAAATGGTCTATTTTATATCTTCATTTAAAAATCTGAACAACACCCTACTATGAATTTACTGCCACGCATGTCAGTAAACAGGCTTGCAATCACTGTGGTTTGGCTTATTATTCATTAGGCTGTTATTATTCCCACACTTTGGTGGGAATAACACCTCTTATGCCCAGCTCTTTACTTTAAAAATTTATAAAATGCACACCCACCCACACTTACACATATATACATATATATATATATATATATATATATATGTATGTATGAAAATGTATTGTATGTATGAAAATGTATTGTCCGTGTGTACGTCTAATACACCTTTTGATTCATTAAACTCGCTTGTTCTGTTAACAAAATTTCAAAAAAGTTCATTGACGGAAAAGTACATCTAAGCTCACGCACGGAAAACGATGATATCACCACTGAAGCAAACACTAAAAAATTAAGTAGAGATAAAAGGAGGCGACTGTTATCACAGGGTGGAAATAATCACTATCCTTAAGAATACATTATTTGTCAAATGGTGGAACTTCATTGCTCTGAAGATAAACTGCACACTCGTTTTCAGCTAGCCTATAACTTGATAATGCAAAATGCTAACTGAAGGTACAGTTTAAAAGTATTGAGCAATGTAAAGATGTGGCAGTTCATCAGCGAATCCATTAATGTCATTACGAAGAAATATTGCTTAGTTTACATGATAATGTATTGGTCTTTCTGAAAACAAGTATTTATTACCAAGTAAAAATGCCAAAGAACTTTTCAAAATATTCAAACAAACGTCAATAAAATGTTGGTCAGTTCTTGAGCTCAAAGATCATGTGTGGAATACCTAACCAGGAAGACCATACCCACAATAATGTAATCAAAATATTAAACCAAGTCTTCTTATCAAGTTGGGTGACTCATATTAGTAAAAAAGAAATGGGTAACGTTGATGTAAAGTGATATTAATAATAAGTTTTCTAGTATTATTATAGCTCACCATATTGATTCTTGCCTACAGATATCAAAAGGAGGTTCAATGTTGGGGTCTGGGCATAAAAACAAAACTCAATGCAACAGCAGCACCATTCTAAAAAACATGGCATCTGATCCTGGTATGAAACTCAACCTGGAATTCAGGTAGGATTATACATCCCAGCTCTTTCAGTTTAAAAAAGATATTAATAAGTAGTTGAAATATTAGAGGATACGAGAGAAGCTACTTAAAAATATATATTGTGGTATTAAAGTTTGATTTTTAAGTTTTAAATAATTATGATGATGGTTATTACTAGGGAACCGGAAATATTGCATCTATTTTTTCAGAAAATAGCGGAAAAAAATAGCGGATTGAATATTGCAAAGTTTTTTAAAGGAATATTCAAGCTAAAAGGCTCGTTTCTACTTTTATTCAAGAGACAAAGGCTAACGCATGCGTGATCACTCATGCAGGCAAAAGTCATGTAAATAATAAAGATGTTCATGTGTGCAGGCTATAGTGTACATGTACTCCATCACTGTTAATTAAAATAGAGAGCATTTAATTGCTTGATTTTGTCCTCTTTCGTTCTTCGTCTGTTTGTGGAGAGCAGGGAGGTGTACGTGGAAAATGAACGCTCCACTGCTGAGCTATTCGATGGGAGGGCAAGAGCTGTGAGCTCNTTTAAAGGAATATTCAAGCTGAAAGGCTCGTTTCTACTTTTATTCAAGAGACGAAGGCTAACGCATGCGTAATCACTCATGCAGGCAAAAGTCATGTGAATAATAAAGATGTTCATGTATGCAGGCTATAGTGTACATGTACTCCATCACTGTTAATTAAAATAGAGAGCATTTAATTGCTTGATTTTGTCCTCTTTAATTCTTCGTCTGTTTGTGGAGAGCAGGGAGGTGTACGTGGAAAATGAACGCTCCACTGCTGAGCTATTCGATGGGAGGGCAAGAGCTGTGAGCTCGTGTTTTGAGAGGTTGGGCAGTGTATCTGCCATGCCTCTCCAGAACTGAATGACATCATTTTTACAAACTTGGTCGTCTGAGAGAACAACCTTGTACACCTCGATCTCTGCCTTCGTCGTTTCAATGCCAATGCTGTGAATATTTAGACCCGTCTGAGCCATTATATCCACGGCCAGCACCAAACACTGTGCTTGGGAGTGCTCATGGAGCAGGCCCTGTGTGTATTCCTTCATTAGCTGTTTTTTCTCAGCCCAGGTTTACGGTCTCCAGATAATTATGTTACGTCTCGAGTGATTTTTTAAAGGGCACTACATGCTTGCTTTAATATAGGGTAGCCTATATTTCTTGCATTTTTATGCACGGGGTTGTATGGGTAAACAGTTGGTGTTACAGCCTTTGAGATCGGAAACTTCAAAGTCTATCTTCAATGCCAGCTTGGAAAAAAGGAAAAATGTGCTTGGCGGCAAGCACCAGACGAAACTGTAAAAGCACATTTGTCCATGCAGACAGCTTGCACGTGATTTTTTTGCAGGCAGTCCGATACTAAGAATGTTTGGCTCTTTGATGTCTGACTTGATGTCTGACTATGTGAATTGGGCTGATTTCTTAACTTGACACATAATGAACTGGATTTAGGGCTGCTGTTTGAGAAATCATGGGAATAAAATGTAGAATTTCAGAAAAAATGCCAGATTCTAGCAAGAAAAAGCAAATATAGCATTTTATAGGGGAAAAAAGTGAAAATAGCATTTTATAGCAATTTGTAGCAGATTGCAAAATTTCGGGTTCCCTAGTTATTACTATCACTGTATTAGAAAACTCAGATACCATTCCCTTAACATGTATTTTTCAGTTCATTCATATCACTGCCAAACCTCAGTTGACTGATAGTAGTTAAAATTCACTTCGTGATAGTCATAAGTTTATTTATTTAAATATTGTATGTGATGGAATATAATTTTCTTGTAAAGATTCCTGTGACATAGTCCTTCCAGGACATTGCACTTTAAAAAGACATTTAATCCAAATTGTAATATTAAAACTGCACGTGTAATATCGAAGCTACAATCAAATGTTTTTGCTTACTTGTTGACGTCACTATCCAAACTTGAATAGCTAATTGCCATAATTTTGTCAAGCATCTTGTTCCATTTTTATATATTGGTGTAACAGTTACTTGTTTCATATGATATTATGTCATGCTATAATTTTAATATATTTTAAGTAAGTAAACAAATGAAAATAATAGAGTCAGATCATAAGAGATGGTGTCATTCCTGAGGACTGGGAAATAAGTACAATTATCAATTGTTACAAAGGAAAAGGAGAAGCTCTAGAAAGAGAAATTTACAGAGGATTAAAGCTAATGGACCAAGTCCTGAACGTTGTTGAAAAAGTTATCGAAAAACAAATTAGAAGTGAAATAAACATCGATGACATGCAATTTGGTTTTATGCCTGGATGAGGAACTATTGATGCCATTTTTATCCTTAGCCAAATGCAAGAGAAGTACATTGAGAAGAACAAGAAGCTGTACTTTGTCTTAGTTGGATTTGGAAAAAGCCTTTGACAGAGTGCCAAGAGAACTTGTTTGGTGGGCTTTACCGAAACTAGGAGTAAGTGAATGGCTGATTAAGGATGTTCAAGTAATGGTAGAGGTTTGACAGTGAACAGTGAAAAGGTAGAGGTTTAACAGTGAACATGGGAAAAACAAAAGTGATGGTCAGTGGTCACAATTTAGGAAAGCCATTGGAGAAAGGAAAGTTTCCCTGTTCAGTCTGTGGGAAAGGAGTTGGGAGCAAGTCAATCTATTGTGGTACTTGCAAGCACTGGGTACATAAACGGTGCAGTGGAATAAAGGGCAAACTGACAGAAA
>RDPX01000519.1:455272-468211 GCA_003991215.1 Morbakka virulenta | reverse complement strand
CAGATCATAAGAGATGGTGTCATTCCTGAGGACTGGGAAATAAGTACAATTATCAATTGTTACAAAGGAAAAGGAGAAGCTCTAGAAAGAGATATTTACAGAGGATTAAAGCTAATGGACCAAGTCCTGAACGTTGTTGAAAAAGTTATCGAAAAACAAATTAGAAGTGAAATAAACATCGATGACATGCAATTTGGTTTTATGCCTGGATGAGGAACTATTGATGCCATTTTTATCCTTAGCCAAATGCAAGAGAAGTACATTGAGAAGAACAAGAAGCTGTACTTTGTCTTAGTTGGATTTGGAAAAAGCCTTTGACAGAGTGCCAAGAGAACTTGTTTGGTGGGCTTTACGGAAACTAGGAGTAAGTGAATGGCTGATTAAGGATGTTCAAGTAATGGTAGAGGTTTGACAGTGAACAGTGAAAAGGTAGAGGTTTAACAGTGAACATGGGAAAAACAAAAGTGATGGTCAGTGGTCACAATTTAGGAAAGCCATTGGAGAAAGGAAAGTTTCCCTGTTCAGTCTGTGGGAAAGGAGTTGGGAGCAAGTCAATCTATTGTGGTACTTGCAAGCACTGGGTACATAAACGGTGCAGTGGAATAAAGGGCAAACTGACAGAAACTAACCTTTTTAGCTGCAAGAGGTGCATAGAAGGAGAGGCAACCTGTGACTTAGACCTACGGAAAGTGCATTTGGAAGGTGAGGAAATTGAAGATGTCCAGAAGTTTTGCTACCTTGGTTACACCCTTGGAGCTGGGGGAGGAGCTGGTGCAAGTGTAACAGCAAGGGTTAACAGTGGGTGGAGTAAGTTCAGGTAGCTAATGCCATTGTTAACCAGCAGAGCTCTGCCATTACCTACCAAAGGTAGAGTCTACCAGGCATGTGTATGTAGCACAATGATGTCTGGGAGTGAAACTTGGCGAGTGAAAGCTGAAGATGTCAGCTTCATGGAGCGGAATGACATGAGAATGATAAGATGGATGTGCAATGTAAGTCTGAAGGACAGGCTCGGTTCTAATGAACTTAGAAGGAGTTTGAATCAGGACAGTATTGGTAACTGTATGCAAAATAGCAGGCTTCATTGGTTTGCTCATGTGGAGAGAATGGACAAGAATGCTTGGGCAATTAGATGCAGAACAATCAAGGTGACAGGAACCACTGGCAGAGGAAGACCAAAGAAAACATGGGAGGAAGTGATAAGGATGGATCTCAAACAAAAAGGTATCAGCAGAGACCTGGTGAAGGATAGGATGACTTGAAAGTTGATTTCAAGAAAGCATCCAACACATGCTAGCATGTAAAATGGATGTTAAACCGAATATGATGATGATGATGATGATGATGATGATGTAGCATGGCAAGAATGACTAGTGTGCCAGAAATGACAACTATGTCACAGCCTAGAGACTGTAATATTTCTGTTTAAAAAAACAGGGGTAGCATCATTTGAACTGAGTTACTCTTGAACTCTTGAAAAGTGAAGGAGAGCAATAGGATAATGCAACAATTTTGGAAGGAATCCTTTAAATCTGCAGGTTAGTTTTTTGTTTTGACCTATCCAAAGAATGATTTATTTCCAGGCTTTACATTGTAACTAATTGCTCTTTTCTATAATACCAGACATTAATGGTGATTACTAGAAATTCTACCCCTGGTTATGAATACAATAGGATTTCAAAATGGATATACATCACTAATCAATTCAACAGAAATAATGTATCCGCAGGCTGCCAGGCTAGTCATTTTTGCCACATACCACATACCCCAAGACCTACACTTACAATCATGGTTTTTATAATGCCAAGGCTTTGATCCTCTTTGGAATTGTCTTCACACCAATAACCAATTATTTTTATGACTCATTTTGATGACAACATTTTCATCAGGTGTAAAAGTTTGAGCTTAATTAATCAAACATATAGGACTGGAAGGATTTTGACTAGAATTATTTTGTAGTTAAAATAACAAAAACTCTTTAGCCAGTAATTATTTTGCTAGCAACAAGAGGTCTACCATATTTTGATCTATCATTCATGAATGACTCAAGAATCAAACCAGAACACAGAAACCATGAAAGAAAGAATTTTTTAAGGCACTTTAATGTAAATGTAGTTACCACTTCCTTACTTCTCCATTTAACAATGTTGTTTCCCTTACATGGGGTTTGACAGTCTGATATAACTTTACAATGTAAGGACTGCCTTACCTACTAAATTGGCAAATCAAGGTGTTCCTTGGGTCAGAGGGAGAAAGAACACAAGAGACTTGTTCAAAAAAGTGACACCAAGAAGCATGAAATAGCTGAACATTGCTGGACACAAGATCACATCTTTGACTGGGAAAATAAAAGGATTTTAGACAAGGAAATCAACATAACAACAAGGAAAATAAAAAAACAATCCATTCTCTATAACACAGCAATTACATCAACAATTTACCCTACACCCTTCCAGAAATATATTGCCTCTGGGACAACAAAACAAAACAAACACAACTTAGCTATCCCACCACTCCTGAAACAACTCAATCCTTGCCCACACATAGGTCTACACTACCAAGGTATAAAAACAGCCATGCTGAGTCGTTTCAGTGGCCTGGTGATGGGAGATGTATCTCCCAAAACGTAGCTCAAAAAAAGCTTACAACCCAAGCATGTTAAAGCTCTTACATCTTTAGATGTCATCTGATACTGCTCATTCAAAAAGAATTTGAAAAATAGTCAAATATTGATATTGAAGATGGTGTTGGTGGAATGGAGGGTTTGATCTGATTTGTAAGTCATGTAACCAGCTTCTGGGCTGATTCTGTTGACCCAGAGCCAGTCCCAAGGCAGATAAATATGGAAGGTCTCCCATCAGTTAGGGCATATAGGGAGTAAAGTTTTCTGAACCAACTATAATGATGGCCCTTAGAAATCAGATGCTCCTTAGTCCCAAGCAGCCCTTGAATGAGCAGAGGGTGGAAAGAATCTCTTGGTTGAGTGGCAGTGTATAAAAAACGAGAGAGGTAAAGGAGTTAGTAACAGTCTGCACTATAAACATTGGTACATTAGTTGGGAAGTGAAGAGAGGTGGAGGTGGTAATGTAAAAATGGGTGGATATCTGTGGCTTTCAGGAGGTCTGGTACAAAAAAAGGCACTGCATCATTTGGGAACAACAAGGGGTAGTACAAGCTTTGGTACAGTGGAAATGCGAAAAGCACCAGTAGAGTGGGGGTATTGGCAAAATAATTCTTAGATAAGTAGGTGGTGGAAGTGAAAAGAGTGAATGACAGAATAACCAAGATCAAAACCCTTCTAGGCAAAATTGTGTACCACATATTTTCATCTTACTCACCACAAACAGGATGCACAATCCAGGTAAAAGAAGGGATCTGGTAGATCCTGCAGGAGGAAGTCATTAGAGTGCTGAACATGGAAGGAATTATAATTGGTGGCAGCTTGAATGGCCATGTCAGAACAAACACAGAGGGGTTTGCAAAGGTGACTGGCTCCTATGGGTATAGTAATTCAAATAGAGAAGGCCAGGTTATTCTAGAGTTTTGTTAGAACCAAAACCTCTAAATTTTTAACAACTTTTTCAAAAAAGATACAAAGAAAACAGTGATGTATGTGAGTTGAGGTGCTGGACTTACTACTGATACACACTGCAAATAACAAGGGATAAGTAACTGAGTACACACAAGACTCTCCGAGATACCAATATGAGTTTAAGAATCTAGTGACATTCTATTGAAATAGAACTTTATGACAATTTTTTCAGCCTTAACTATGTGGATCTATTTGCTCAGATAAAAATCTAGGTTCTTTATTATTTAAAATAACACATTTTAGCTTAGCATCTAGATTTTTCACATTATTTGCAACAATATCTTTCATTTAAGTTTGCTTTTCCTAAATCAAATCCTTCTCACGGAACATTATATGACAATCACACATCTGGAGGTATCAGCTGATCTCGACATGCATGGAGAGCTAGGAAATTGTGAAAATAATATAATATATATGGAGGGTATTTCAGTAAAAATTGGTGTACGTAAATGAAAGATCTGGTTGCAAAATGATCTGATAAATAATGACCACTGATAGCTCAGTGCTGGAGGTGATAGAACTTGTGGCCAATATAGTCATTGATAATGTTTTGAACCTAATTTGGTTACACATATTTTTCACATTTCTTCAACTCCAATTCCTTTTCATCTATATTATATTATTTTCATGAATATCAGCAATTGTTATCATTGCTCCACTAAATAATGTAATACTTAACCTGGCATTGATCAAGTTTTTGGTCAAATCACTTTAAAGAAACAGGTGCTTCTTTATGAACTTGACATTAAAGTGTTGGGTGACAAGCAATGGCTATTCTAAATAGAATTTCCAGGCAGGAAACCATTGTTGAAATAGCTGCTATGGACTGGGACAGTTGATGGTAATGTGCAGGTCCGGTATAAACCAAGATATGAGTGAGGTGATGTACCTTATTTACTGATGTACCAAACTTTAAGACAGACCAGGCTTACCTGCTTACTCTAAGCTGGTAATTCTCAGAATTTTACCTTGTTTGTGGTTCAGTAATGAATGCTGGACTGTAGTGAAGTAACAACTAGCAATATGGTGAATGGTTCTGCACTGGAGTTTGTAATAAACTTATTAACAGATGACTTTTACCTGCAATTAGCAGCCACAGGTTGTAGTGTTTTGTTAGTGAAATATGAAATGAAGTACAGCAAATCTTGTAGCTTTGCTGTATTTTACCAAAGTTATGATTTGAGTCAATTATAGAGTTCCATTCTTCTTTTGTTGTTTCTTGAGTCATGTATGTTATTTTTGGTCCATAATTTTTTCTTTTTTATCTTCATCTTTATGATTGTTAGCTTCAACCTCTTCTTGGTCATTTAATGCTTAAGTTGTGAGATGTATCTCTTCTTCTTTCACAAGCATGAAAGCAAATGGGTTTTTTTCTGAAATGAATGTAAAATGAATCAGTGCATTTATGGGGCTATTTCCAGGACATGCCTATCGACCTATCCTGTGTGGCACCCCCCCCCCCCCAGATATTGTAATTTGATGCAGGTAAAAAACAGTTGAGTCATTGAGAGAGTCAGCATTTTTGTTGTGATATAGCCTGTTACTTAAAGTGTATTCACACAAAGTTTATTGAAAAAATGGGAAAGGACAACTGTGCTGTTGTATTTAGTACAAATAGTACTTACAAACCTAACAAGTAAAAAAAAGAAATATGTAAAACATAGTATTCCACATTAAAAGTGTACTTGTCAACCAGCACCATTCAAGCACTTTGTTCTGAAATTCAAGAGCAAGGAAAGAGTGGATCATATTTATGAAATGAGAGAGTAAAGCTAAAATGAAGTGGATATTGTGTAATAGTGATGGAGTATGTTCCATACATTTTATAGATGGTGAATGGACTCATGCAAACCTTGACCCAATATTAAAGTTGGGTTATCAAGTTTTGTACAAAAAAGACCAGAAAGGAATTGTCATTCAAGTAAACTTTTTACCCCATAGACTTGGATCCAGATATTAGTTAAAATGATGGCTAAAATAATATTTGATGGGTGTATTGTGAGGTATATTTTGGTAAGAAAATGTCTTCACTTTCTAAGCTCCTCTTCTTACTCAGGTGCCATGGCCTGGTAGAACGTTGGTGATTATGACTTTCCACAGATTTCTGTCCTTTGCAGCCCTTAGCAGCTGAAGCTTCCTTTTGTCACCCGATGCTGCTATGTTTCCCATAAATGTGATTCTTGGCCTTCCTTTGCCTTATTGCCCCTCAATATTTCCTGTCATTGTCAAGTCTTCTAGCTCCTCTTTTCTCATTATGTGCCAGAGGAATGACAACTTCCTTCTTCAAATGGTGGATAACAGCTTTCTTTTGCATTTTGCTTTCCTTGGAACAGCTTCATTGGTAATGTGCTCTCTCCACAAAATCTAAGCTAATTTAATAGAAATACCACCTTGTTACTACCAGCAATTACAAAAATATTTTTATATTTTTTATGATAGCATAAGCAACTTTTGTTTAATTTTCCATTTTCAGTCTTAAAAATTTGCCCTACTAGATGTAGCCAACATTAAACATTACTGTCAAGGCATCCTGGAAACAGATATTAACTTGCAAGATCCTAAAGAACTTCATTTTTGGTGGGATGGAAAATGTGAGAGGGAAAGTTCAACAATATTTTTTAATTTTGGGCTAGTAAAATTTGGGGTAAAAGGCAATCTGCCTACCACTGTCAACAGTACCCCAGACCCCTAGTGGAGTGACATGGTCAATTCTAATAAAATCATGATAGCTTTTGGCGTTACAACATTGTGCCAAGGTTTTTTTCATTATCTGAACAAGTGAGGTATTTCCACAAAAAAGTAAATTTTCTTCACATAAAACAACAATTTTATCTAAGTGTACCCCATATTTGCCCTACTGTCTCACTTACAGCACAAGCAGATATGATCACACCCCCCCCCCCATAAGACTTGTAATTAAATGTAATTCAACACTGATTCTTTTGTAACTTTTGTAATGGTTTGTCTTAAATGATGGCTAGCAATGGGAAATAATATGGCCAAATTTTACCAAGCTGTTGGTTAAGCAGCCCATTGTATGTTTATATCTTGGAGATTGCATGATGTAATTAGAAATGTGAGCTGTGCTAATGTGTGTGAGTGTGTGTGTGTGTGTGTGTAAAGTAGAAATAGTCAGTATGCATGCAATTCTTTCTCAATTTTTTATGGGGGGGGGAGTCTGATTTCTGGCAGAATGAGAGTAATATATGTCAAGTTTTTATTTTATGAAGCTTGTGTTGTGGCTGAAACTCAAAAAGCAAAGCAATGTCACCCAAATTTTAGATTAAAATGTCATAAAAACATACCTTGATGAAATATTTCATTTTTGCAACAGATAACCAACTTGGTTTGATTTACTCAAGAATTTTATTTGTACGCTCTGTACATGTTCATTACACAACAACAACAAGAACTAACTATGTACATGACGCTAAGAGATCTTATTACAATAATCATTAAGTAAACATATGTCAATCAAACTACTGTCATCTAGTATGTAGTTAATATACTACAATTTTTGCAAGAAATATTCAGTACTTTATGAAATTAAATTGAAAAATAAAATTTGTTATGTGAAAAGCTGAAATTCTTATTACTGTGTCTTTAAAATGTTAAATTTTATCATCTTGTAGCCCTGAATGTATCTTGTTTCTCAAGCATTGAGCATAATCATGTGAAGGCTCTTTGTGAAAGAAAAAAACAAATGGAATTTTTTTGTCTATTAGAATTTGTTGTTACTTTTCAGAAAGTCTGGTTGGGGTTGAAGCCCCTAGTCTCACATGAATTACACCACTGAACCAGGAAATAGGGAAATAGAAAGGGAGTAGGTTGGTCTGTAATATGCAAAGGGGAAATCCTTGCTGAAATGAAAAATTTGGAACTTTTGTGAAAATGTAATCAGATTTATTACCAGTGGTTTCATAACTTAAATGTAGATACAATATATATATATATATAAAAGAGATATAATAAGTTGGAAAGAATAAAAAAACTACACTATCCATTTCGACAGGCCTGTTTCGTGATTTTACTCACTCGTCAGGAAATGTACAAATAAAAATATTCCAGTAGTGCTTTATATATCTTATTTACAACTGGTGTTGGTACGCTTAAGTGTTCATTAACAAAAGTTTTTTTCTATGGCAGCAAAAAGATACAAGTTCGTTTCTTTTGTTTATAGTGGCTAATTGTGGGCGGTAGATTATTAGGAATTTTTCTTTGATGCAGAGGTTGCATCTTTTGTTTGTGTTATTGTAGGGTCGGTTTGTTGAAAGGATTCTCCAAGACATTGTATGGTCAATATTTCCGTCTTTTAATGTCCAAATGTACTTGCCGAGTTCTGTCGAGTTTCTGTATTTTTTGTGTCGAAAAGATGCATTGTGACTCCTGTACCTATATATATATATATATATATATATATATATTTGTAGATTAGGAATATTTTTTAAACACATGTTACACATCTCATTTTTTCACATTCAGTGGTGGTGCAGAACTTCTATTTGGATGTGTAAAGAAACACCAACTTTTGCTGGAGAGAAAAAATGAAGGCTCTTGTAAGTGTCTGTATAGTTACACATGAACCTTTTTTGATATTGAAATATTTATATAAATATAAGTATAATTATATATAATTATTCTTATTGAAATATTTGCTTTTAATGAATATTTGTATGTACTTTTTTTCTTGCAAGTGACAATCAACTGTACCTTAACAAACAAAGGATATTGTGTGTCAGTAATAATATGCAACAGCTACAGCTAGGATGTACCAATGACCAAAAGCAACTGTCAGCTTGGCACTTTGACAGCTGTTTAGAGAAAAGATCTTCCTTCACAAAATAACCAGGTGGTCAAAATTTGCCATGTGCTCCTCATGCCAACTGGCAACCAACACACACAAAAATTGAATTCACAGTCACTGGAAGGACCAGCTAGGTCACCATTTCTTTGAACCCTCTGCTTGTTCTATGCTCCATTCCAAACACCAATTCAAACAGCCACATATCCATGATGTCTCAAATTGACTGCTAAAGTGTGTCATCAATGAATAGAGTATAGTAGCTAACTTATTTTAGCCAGGGGAACAAAGGGTGTGGGAATAGTTTAATTGATTGATTATCATTTTGGATATTTTCAAAAGGTACATGCATTTTAGATCACATATGGTATCAGCATTTGTCTTCTTGGAAATTCATGGGAACTTGAAACTAAAATGTTTAATTCATGCTACTGATAAATTTTATATCTTTTTAGGGACTGTTAGAGAACTTCTTCATTACATAAAAGATAATCTCATCAAAAGGACACCAGAACTTCTCATCTCTGGAGAAACTGTGTAAGTAAGCAGTCTTTTAGCCAAATATTCTGTAATTAACAAAGTACTTGCTTCCAAGCTCACAGTGCCTGCTCAGAGATCACTGATATTTGGGTGACATGGATATTTTTTCTGTGTAAATTCACACAGCTGTAATATATAAAAGGAGCCGTTAAAACAAGATAAGATACAAAGCAATGGTGGCATTTGTGAAAAAGGGAGGGAGTTTTAAATTTGAGATTTACTAAACAGATGAGTCAGTTTAGGACAGAATACTTGGCCAAAGATATTGGAAAGCATTTATCTTATTTAAACAGGTGTTACCTGAACTGAATTATAACATTTTAGCATTAATTTTTCAGTTAATTTTTATGTGATGAAATAAAAATAGAATTACTTCCATTGTGGGGTGATATATTTTGTTTTGGTATAGTTTTGCTCTACAGCTTCAGAAGTGGTCCGTACTCTTGCATACTGTCAAATGATTAAATGGCAAAATAAAACGCATGGTCATAATCAGGATACTCTTGATGGTAACAGTAATAACAGTGATAATGACCCAGGATATCATGATGATTGTTTTAGTGGTAATGTTAGAAATAATACTAACAGTATTGATATGGTCCAATTATACTCCTAGTATTTTTAGTATTGCTTCCCAGAAAAAGAGGTATTGATCAATATTTGTGCGCTTGATGCTTTATTGACAGTATTAACATGACGGTTCCATTTTTAGTTTAAATGTTAAATCTAAATTTGTATTTTCTATTGTAGGAGGCCAGGCATCTTGGTTCTTATTAATGAAACGGACTGGGAACTATTGGTATGTTTGCTTGCAGAGTTACTGTTTGGGATAGCTTAAACCAATCATATTGACATTTCTTCTTCTTCTTCTTCTTCTTCTTCTTCTTCTTCTTCTTCTTCTTCCAGTCGCTTCTCTTTTGTGCGGCTCTGACCCTCTGATGGTAACTGAGGCCAGTCCACTCCATAATGTCAGTAAACCATTCTCTTCTAGGTCTTCCTCTTGGTCCTCTTTCTTCTACCCTTGCCTCCAAAAGTAATCTTTGTATTTTGTTTGCTCTGATGATATGACCACAATACTGCATTTTACGCTTCCTAATAATTTTCAATAGTTGTAATGGTATTTGTTGTTGTAACATTTTAAAATTCGCTGCCTTGTTTCTATGGCTAACCTAAGGTTAGTCAATACACTCCTCAGCGTGATGAATGCTGCTCTGGCTATTGATAATCGTCTCTCTATATCTTTTTCATTCCTGCCATCCTCTGTTAATAATTGACCCGGATAAACTGTCTGCTGCACCTGCTTTACTTCCTCTCCATCTAACTGTAGAGTCATTTTTGGTGTTGGACTTTCCTTTCCTATAACCATCGCTATTGCCTTCTTAATATTCATTCCCATTTCAAATTCCTTGCCCACTTCATTCTCTCATTTAAGTAAGAAGGTCGCTCTCCCTTTCTGCTAGCAGGACTGTATCATCAGCATATCTTAAATTTGTAATATTACGACCTCCAATGCTCACACCTGGCATGTCCTCTATAGCCCTGAAGATGTGTTCGGTATAGAGGATGAAAAGACAAGGTGATAATATACATCCCTGCTTCACACCTCTCTTGTATAAGTATAAGTTTTTTATGAAAGCCACATCTCTTCTTCCTATACCTATTTGGGTTTTTTCTGACAATCAATAAAACATGCATACACATTCTTTCCCAAGCTAATAAACCGTTCACTGATGATTCACATGTTGTAAATCCCTTTCTTTGTGCCTTTACCACTGATAAATCCATTCTGAGTTTCTTTCACTTCTTGTTCAATTTTGGTCTTGTTACGTGTTAAAATCACTCATAGTAATACTTTTAGGACATGACTCATCAGACTCAATGTTCTAAAGCCAGTACAGCCCACTGCATTGTAGACTCTGATACAGAATGATGTAAATCTTGAGATATTCTCATCATCTAAAACCTTGAGCATTTCAGTGCTAATATTGTCAAGCCCGGGAGCTTTGCCTGCTTTCAGATCTTGAATAGCTTTCTGTACTTCATCAATTTGAATTTCTTCACCATCACTGACTTCTGCATCTGTTTGATACATCTCATCTCTGTCATCATCAAAGAGTTCATTCACGTGCTGTTCCCATCTGTCCTTGACTTCATTTTCCTCAAATAACATTCTGCCATTCTTGTCCTTAATACAGTCTCCGCAGTTGTTTTTTCTTTTATTCCCCGTTATTTCTTTAATCTTTTCATGTAACTCTCTGTGCTTATGACATTTATCTAAGGTCTCGATTTCATCGCACTGCTTGTTCCACCAATCCTCTTTGGCTCTTAAACAAGTCTCATCCACAAGCTTTTTCAGCTTTTGATATCTCACAGGATCTTGATTCTTTGCCACCTTTTTTTGTTCATTAAATCCAGTAACTTGTTCGTCATCCATTTTTATCTTGTTTTACTTGACTTCTTTGTAACAGTCTTCTCAACAGAACTTTTAAGAGCATCTTTCAAACCACACCACTCACTTTCCAAATCCTCGAATTGTATTGTCTCATTGATGTGTAGTTTTGAAAATCAGTTTCTAACCTCAATTTTATAGTTCTTCTGGACTGTTGCATCTTAATAAAGACTGGATTGTGATCTGATCCCACATCTGATCTGGTAGTGTTTTCACGTTTATTATACTATTTCTGAAGCGTTGGTTCATTATAATAAAATCAATTTGATTTCTATTCAAATGTCCAGTGCATTTCCAGTTATACAAGTTCTTTGGATGATGTTTGAACATGGTATTACAAAATAAGTAGATCATTTTCCTTGCAAAATTGTACCAATCTGTTTCCTCTCTCATTTCTCAAACCCAATCCATATTGACCCACAGTTGGAAAGTCACTTTTTGAACCCACTTTCGCATTCCAATCTCCCATAATGATTGTGATCTCACTGGATTTGGTGTTCTGTAACATTCTTTGCAGTTGATCATAAAAGTGCTCAAGTTCTTCTTCAGAATGATCTTGTGTTGGAGCATAGGCTGTACTACATTGATGTTGAATGACTCACCCTGCAGCTTGACCATCATTAGGAAGTCAGAGACGGGCCAGTAGCCAATCATAGCATTGGCAACTCTTCTTTTCATCATAACAGCAACACCATACTGATGGGTGTCACTCCCAGAATAAACCATTACAACATCCTCTTCCATGATTTTGCCACTTCCAGTTCATCTTGTTTCACAAAACCCCAACACATCTAGATTCATGGACTCTATCTCTCTGTGGGTGTTTGAAAATTTTCCTGTCTTGTGTAGTGCTCTTACATTCCACGTCGCCACTCTAAAGACAGATTTTCTCATCCGTAGACTACAATTATCATGCTTCCGCCGTCCCGTAGGCTTTAGGTTGAAGCAGTCGTCACTAGCAGCATCACTTGTGAGATTTAGTGTTTCTTCTCTGTAGCTCTTAGAGGATGGCACCGCAGGGGTCCCAGCAACATCCCCATTACGTTCATATCTTTTTCTTAGATCCGTCATCTTTTACTACAGTACTCCCCCCCCCCGTCAATAACGAACACACTTACGGGGAAATTGAGATGTTCGTTATTGGGAGGGAGCCGTTATTTGATGGGGCCATATTTTTATGTACTTTCTTTTTCTTTCTTCTCTGCTTTACTTGTGTCAAACACATCATTGAAAACATCACACAAAAAGTACTTTACAATTGTAACGAGCAAATATAGTGCATGTTGTGAAATAAACAAAGAGATCGAACAGGATACAGTAGGCCTAATCACTATGGGTAAAAAAAACTAGAGAATCAAATACTTGTGTCATAAAGAGTTGCTGAAGCACTACAGCATAGAGAAAGATTCCTCATTTCTTCATAAAGTCAGTCATTTGCACCTGCTTTTGTGGAACGATAGTGGCAGCGGCTTCGATCATGTGCCTGGCTTGAAATAACACAGCCAAGAGTTCAGTGCTGCCCCTGGCGGAAGCGTACTCAACGCATTTTGAGATACA
>RDPX01000519.1:412749-424688 GCA_003991215.1 Morbakka virulenta | reverse complement strand
CTTCCTTTTATCTTCTTTGTGTCTTCCTTTTATCTTCTTTGTGCCTTCCTTTTATCTTCTTTGTGTCTTCCTTTTATCTTTTTTGTGTCTTCCTTTTATCTTCTTTGTGTCTTCCTTTTATCTTCTTTGTGTCTTCCTGTTATCTTCTTTGTGCCTTCCTTGTATCTTTTTCGTTTCTTCCTTTTTTGTCTCTTCTTTTGATCTTTTTTGTGTCTTCCTTTTATCTTCTTTGTATCTTTCTTCATCTTTTTTGTGTCTTCCTTTTATCTTCTTTGTGCCTTCCTTGTATCTTTTTCGTTTCTTCCTTTTTTTTGTTTCTTCTTTTTATTTTCTTTGTGCCTTCGTTTTCCCTTTCTGTTGTTCGTCAATAGTTAAGCCCTAAAAGGAAAAAAACACCAGAGTTGCCTTAGCACTTTGTAATTTGTTCCATGTTTTGTCCGTGAACAAGATACAACAAAGGATCATAGCATCCACCTCAGATACTTCAGAAAACTTGATCAACTGGTTATTGTTTTGACAATAAGTTGTCAAAGGAACATCTTCTGAAGCAATTAGATCCTGTGTACGTTGTAGGAGAATATTGTCTTAATAAACGGTATTTACGTGCCATCACCTAACCGGAGGACAGGTGTTCACAAAATAAGATTTGTCACATGCATATCTACAAATGCTTCTGAGTGAGCAAGCTACAAAATGTTTGACAGTAAACACAGGCACGAGTTTGTTTTAACACACTCGTTTAACATCAAACATTCCTTTCACAAAGTGTCGCATTGATGACATTTTGATAAGGGGAGCCACAAATTACAAACATACAAAATGTAAAAGTAAACTGGATACACAGGAACAGGAGGCTGATGGGGTTTCTCAAGTTAAGCCTTCTTTTGTTATGATTGATTTGTATCATCGCCATTTGCCGATTTAAGCAACTGTCTTTAAACCGCTACTTTTCCTCTTACGTAAAGAAACTAAATAGCATCAGGAAGCGCCTGGGAAAAAAACTTTTGGAAAAGTAAAAACAATGTTGACGTCTGCTCAGTTACTAGTGCAGTATGGCTCACCAAGTCCATTAACCTTGTCATATGATGCTTCTTCATATGATGTGGGGGCGGCGTTGCCCCATACCGTGCTCGATAAATCTGAACTACCCATATCTTTAGATTTCAGAAGCCTCAATAAAGCCGAAAGTAATTACAGTTCAATAGACAAGGAAGGAGTATGAGGAGCCATACCTTAATGGATAGTGTAGTTGTACAGTAACCATGGAGTTCCTGGCTCGACTCCCCGAGCGGGCGAGGAGAATTTGGAACTTAACAAAAGAAAAAGCCATTGGTTGGCGTCAGGAAGGGGATCCGGCCAAGAAATTCCTCACTCCCAAAACAAAGTCCCTCTGAAGGTCACCGTCTGAGCCTCAATTGCTAATATATAAAGATAGACAAGGAGAAGCTATCTATCATAACTTTAACAAAGAAATTCCATCAGTAATCCTATGGACACCAATTTACTATTGATAGTGATCATGAACCATTGTTGGGCTTGCTGAAAGAGGGTAAGATGATACTGGTTAGGGCACCAACATCATTGTAAAGGCTGGTAATTATTCTTGCAATCTACAATTACTCATTAGAGTATACGTCAGATACACATAAGGAAAACGGAGACGCTTCAATTCGCCTGCCATTACCCATTTCAGGTGATGGGATGCTGACAACGACTAGCACAAAACATTGCTCTTTGATTTAGAACAGACTTGCTGTTACTTGCAAATAAATAAGTATTTCTTCACCATGAGACCCGATTATCTCAAAAGTTACTCAATATTCTCTGACTTCATGTTCACAGTATGTATGTCCAGAATTAAAACCATATTCTGATTGTAAGCATGCAGTGGGTACTGAGGGTAACTCTTTGGATTACGGGAGTGGAGTGAAAATCCCGTATAGAAATGAAACTAAAGTACTGTATTAATTGCACCGGTGTGGTGCAGGTTCATGACGGATGAAGGCATTGGGATGAATCTATTTCTGTTCGCTGCAAAAGGATGTAGATATTGAAGATATAGGTAGACATTCTGATATATGTTAGCAGCATTATCTTTCACCGTCTAATGCACCAATTTATCTGTGGGAATGGTCTGAGATGTATCCGTATTGGCTATGCCTGTCCATATCACAAGACATTGTTTTGAATTGAGGTGAACTCTTCTTCGAAAAGCTTAAGAGTTATTTCATCGCGCAATTCTACATCAGCTACAACTATTAATTATCTGAGATCTATTCCTGCGACACACGATATTCGTCAGACACTTGCATCAGATGGTGGTATCGCTTTCACAAGTGTTTAATTTAGTTATTCGTTGATAAGAATGACATGCATCACACAAAATCTGAGCCAGCAGACTGAAATGTGTAAACTTTTAAAGAAATCTTTCTTTATTGGTGATGAGCAGCATCTAAATTCGTTGCTGTTTACGTGTCGTATTACACCGCACATTGCCTGTAGAATCGTTGATAGGGCGTAGGCTGTGCTCGGCCTTAGATTTGGTTGGACCGGATTTCAGAGGCAAAGTGGCGAGTCGGTAAGACAAAATGATTAAGCAGAGCAAGATTATGCTCAGAAATTTGTAGTCAGATTTTTGTTAAGAATTCTGGTAGGAGTCCAGATTGATTGGAGGGCATGGTGTTAGAGCTAAATGGACGGATTTTGGATGAGGTTGAGTTAATGGATAAACAGATAGTAAGGCGACATGAAGAGCGCATGGGACTTCAGTGCCTTTAACTTGTTCAAAGACAGCTTCAGACAGTGCAACCATACCCGAATCAGTTAAACTAACGACAAACCAACCCAGAATAAAATCCCCCAGCACGGTCTTTAGTGACACCGTACTTTCTGAACGACTGCACTGATTACACCTACTGAATCTTCATCCATGTCAGTAAGTCATGTGGGTGAGCCATTAGCAGCCTTCCAGAATTCTGATCAATCCTAGGATATAAGACGATCCCGAATTATTTTTGAGGCCCGAGACAAAAAAAAACACTTTAGAGGTAATGGTAGAGAAATGTGATAATTCCTGTTCTTTGTTATTGTTGCTATTAACCATTTTGATGATTAACTGTGTGTGTGTGTGTGTGTGTGTGTGTGTGTGTAAGCTGCTGGAGGTAGATTTGAAGACCACCCCGGTGAGTTCGATCCGGCCTCATGAAACGGGAAACAAACCTCCCTTCACCGCCAAAAGGCAGATCGGTTTGGAAAGAAACCAGAAACAAAAAAACTTTCACTCACCACCAGGGGCGGCACAAGTTCAAAAAAAAAATTCTCCAAATCGACGACGAACCAGATTCGAAATCACATGAACGACGAGATCGATTTCTTCCATGGTACGGAAGAACAGCTTGAAATGAAGGCTATTCGTTACCAACCAGTCAGGATAACCTAGCTAGGCAGTATCCAGGCGTCACCACGTGGAGATTGCCTTCTTAGACGCCCTGATGATTAATTAGATAAGAATGGTTGTTTTAAATGCAACTGAGGGTGCCACGGCACATTGATTTTGAATTGACCCTGATATGTTATTGTAAAAGGCAGAAGTTTTATTTAATAGAGTATTGTCTGCTAAGTAAAGTTTTATCAATAGCTTTACCATTTGAGCGTTAAGTATAACTTAACAATAACATTGGAAACTAGTCGGAAAGTAATAAAGAAAGAATAATTAACTCACAACAGCTCAACTCACTCAGAATTAACTCCTTTTGACTGATGCAAATCGTAGTATTTTTGATGTGTATATGTGGACCGTTGTCCATCACCCGATCTTGGATTATCATGATATTGGTAAATGTTTCTTTTTGTTTTTTTGTTTAAATCCTCATTGCGTAAAGGAACCTTCTTTAAACAAATCTTGCTGTTTTTTAGATTTATATTCCTCAAAAACATTCAACAATTTTTGCCCGTCACTTTGAAAATATTTGTCTTGCCAAATGTTTCTCAGAATTTTTGGCTTGAGAGGTAGAAAATGATACATTCTCGGGTGGACTGGGCCTGAAAGCTATGAGTACCTTATCTTAGAACAATAGTTGATTGGCAGTTTTTAGATTAAAAATTTACATGAAAATTAACGAAGGTATTCTTTGGAACTACCACTGATTATACTCTGAACTGTACTACACAGCAAGAGGTCTTTTTTTCTCCAGTTTGTTAAAAGCAGAGAGAAGGTCATTGTTATCGGCTTGAGTAAATTCATATTGATGTCAATCACCCCAAGCAATTTTTTTCAATTTCCTTTAGCCTTCTGCTAAGTGTGTTCTGCCAAGTGTATACCCATCCCAACTTTCACAAAGTCTTTAATCTGCCTGTGCATCTTTCCTACAGTCTTTGCAGGGCTGCGGTTCCTTTGCGTCATAGTGCAACTGGAATAGATGCTGGTCACAGTAATCTACCTTTGCGGGTTCTAACCTAAGCTCCAAGCGGTCCCGCATGTGCCATTTCCATTTGTTTATGTTCACTGTGTTGATCGCAACTGGAATAGATGCTGGTCACAGTAATCTACCTTTGCGGGTTCTAACCTAAGCTCCAAGCGGTCCCGCATGTGCCATTTCCATTTGTTTATGTTCACTGTGTTGATCGCAACTGGAATAGATGCTGGTCACAGTAATCTACCTTTGCGGGTTCTAACCTAAGCTCCAAGCGGTCCCGCATGTGCCATTTCCATTTGTTTATGTTCACTGTGTTGATTTGCTTCTCTGTGCTATCGGATTTTTAATGTCTAACTGGATAAAAAGCTACCAGAAAACACCCTTCTCCTTTCCCCCATTTGCATTCAAATACATCTGATATCGAAGCATCATATGTCACAACAGACCTTATCAAGATTACAGAAGCACACAAACAAAAATTTCGGAACATGACCCGCCCATTTGGACTTAAACAGCTTTGGACTTAAACAGCACAATTGCGAAGAAATTCTAAAAAAGCTGTACAAGGATATTTGGGGGGGGGGGTGTCAACAAAACCATCGCAGCCTTGCTGTAGTTATAGCCTTCAGCAATGTTGCCAGTGACGAAACTGGCTCTTCGTGAGCAAGTGGGTGTGAACGAAAATGATCTTTTTAAGGGTGGGGGCGACACAATTTCTCTTTAATTCTTTTTCACAGAGGCAATACTCAAGTAACTGACAGGCCAGATGAATAATGGGCTCTATTTCTGAAGGTATGAACTATTTGATACAAGAAAGACATAAGAGAAATATAAGGTTGTAAATTTCTTTTTTGTGTGAAAGATATTTTGCAACCTACATTTTTCCTCGAGAGGAAAAAAGGATATATTTTCCCAAGGGGGTAACCCCCTTTGTTCTCCTCAACTGCGGGCTTGATTACTGCTTGCGAACAACCCCCTGAACTAGAAAATGCAGAATTCACTGAGAATTTTCTGAAAGAAAAACGAAATTCTTTTCAAATCAGTCCTAGAGAGAGAGCACTGCACATTAACCATAATTGCCACACAAATAGAAACATAACATATCTCTGAAAATGATGAAATCGACATGATTGACTAACATTACCAAACATTTAACAAGGTTTTTCCATTTTGCCTTACTTTCTGGTTGCTCAAGAGAACCCACCAGGGTATTTTTCATCATACCGAGGGTTTTTATTGCATCATGCAAAAATGCATGACAAAGCAGAGTTCCCATGATCAAGGCCCCGAGATGAAAAAAAAACTTTGGAATTTTGACAAAATGCAATCGTCATTGGTTTGGCGTCAGAAAGGGCACCAGGCCAAGAAATACCTCACAGCCGAGTAAAAAGACCCTCCCTTTGAGCAAGGTTTGAGCTACAAGGGGGGAAGGACTTAAAACAAGAACAACAACCAAAATTTGATGCATGCACATATCAAAAGCAAAAGCAAGAGTCCCCCTGTGGGGTACCATCCGACCCCCAAAATGGTAAAGTGTAGGGAAACATGAAAAAACAGCTAAAATATGACATGGTGCACATATCAAAAACAGAAGTTCATCAAAGGGGTGGCTGGTTCCCCAGGGAGAAACGCTGGTCCTATTCTTTGAACATAGCAGCATAAGTTCGGAAAAATCAGCAAAGTTTTAAAAGGTAATAATGATCTTAAACATTCTTGACTTTATGGACTCAGTGGGGGCCTACGTGGGAACTTTATTATGTCATGAATCGTATGGCTTTTTTAAACAAAGCTCACATGAGCTTCTTTAGACGTAGGAACAAAGCTCCTATGTCTATAGAAACTATGATGTTAAGATTAGTGACCATCCTGATTTGAAATTGGTTTTTCCACTTACTTCATTAGTTCGTCACAGGGCAAACAAAAACTTTAAAAGTCATCCTTGTTCACTCTGACTTTGTTAGAGCCACCAAACAGGGAAAGTCTAAGTCTTGTAATCAGCCCTCTTGTCAGACATGTCGTTGTATGAGTCAAGTCGATACTACACGGAATAAAGGTAATGGAAGACACTGTTTTATAATAGGCGGATCATGTTCTACTTGTAACGTTTTATACGTGAACTTCATCAACGTTTTGTCAGTCATAGTTGCGAAATACAAAATCGCAACATCAAATGCATATTGGTCTGCCATTTGGTGAAAATTTTTGTGACTTCAAAAACAAATTAAAAATTTTGTTCCATAAGAACATTTGCTGAGAGGTGTTGCTGCTTATCACTATCATGAAAAGAAGTGGACTTCCCGTCTTCGGTCGTTTGCTCTTGATGGTATAAACTGTAGTTTAAGTAATTATTTTCCAACTTAATTTAGCTTATTTAAATAATAGTCAATCTCAACTTTTTACTCATGTATTTTTATTCTTAGCAAACTTTATTGTCAATATTTGTAGCATAATTATCTTCATCCATTATATATATATATATATATATATATATATATATATATATATTGTAATACCCACCTTCCCACCGTTCCCACCTGCAATTTTTATTTTTGATGAGCCGCCTACTTTATTTGTTTATAAAAGCATGTGCAATATTTCTGGCATTATTGCCTGATGATCGAAATATCGTGAAACTATTAGTTGCAATCACAGTTCTTATTTTTCGTGTTTTTTAATGTTTATTTATATATATATATATATACATATATATATATATATATATATATATATGTGTGTGTGTGTGTATGTTTGTGTGTTGTGTGCAGACGTCAGTTTTGAGAAGAATATCCTGTGTAAATATTCGCTAAAATCAATAAAAACATAATAAATGATATATGTATATTATATATATATATAATATGTAAATTTGAGTCTGTGTGTTACATCCCATCAGCAAATGAACAAATAAAATTGCAGAGTGCTCATTAAAGATGTTTATGACTTTTTTATTACTCTGTCAACTTTTTACAAATGAATAGACTTTTAGCTGATTTTTATGTGCACATCTGATGAATGCGTGAGCAAGAAACTCAGAGTTATCAGAAATATCGAAATATAATTTTAACTTAGTGCCTGTGTGTTATAAAGATACGTTTGCATCCTGTAAATGTATTTGCTGAGTCAAATAATGACCTCAAAAATCTGTTTACTTTGAAAGGTCGTGCTAATCACTTCATTTTTGCACCGTCTGTCTAATTCTATTCGTCGACACCTGTTTACATTTGCTGTGCACTTCACGCTCAACAACAGTAGATTTTGCTTTTCAAACAACGGGAGATTGTCATCAGAGCTGTGTTGCTGTTGATAGCTAATTCGTTTCCACTCAATGTTCCGGTGTCAACCAACTGAGCTCATCAGCGTATTTTTCTTGATTTCCTTTTCCTGACTGAATGATTGAACAGTCAACATGACTTTATGAGGACAACAAGAACATAGTGTAGCAAAACCCTCCTGAAACTCTACGTTTAATTTTGTTGTAAATTATTAATGACACTGAAATGATAATGGGAAAGAGGTGAAGTCAACAGTGCTCGCTGCGATATATATTGTAAGCATTTTTCATGAGTTACACTGGTGTAATTTTAGCATCAAGATATTCGGTTCTGGAGCATTGTAACACAGTAACATTGAAATATTATTTCTTCGATATTGTGTTTATTTCATTAAATTTATTGGACCTTCCTGACAATCGCTTTGCAAAACGAACAAGCTGACCTATGGAATTGATCAATATTTTTAACAAGATATTTTGAAATTTAGTGTTGGATTTTTTAAAAAATTTTAAAGAACATTTGGATTCAATTTGCAACACAATTTTTACCATGCTGAAGCGTCTTTACACACGAACCAGTTTTTCAGTCCCCAACAGTTGCGAAGGTAGCAGAAATACATCACCTGTACAAGGGAGTCACAGTATGAGCGCTCTGGGAGCTCCAGCAAGGGATTCTGCTTCGTTATCACCTTCAGGAAGCCAAGTTGGCCCCCGTTTTGGACGAAAACCGTATTCTTCCTCATTTTCTTCAGCAAGGGACATTGAACGGATGTTAAATGTGGGAGAGAAAATGAGCAACGGAAGCCCGTTTTTAGCTCGTGCGGCGAGGTATTCAGACACAAGAAGCCCACTGCCACCAAGAGTAAACCTTACACAAAATGGTGAAGAACATAAAGAAAGACAGAGATCAAAGTCTTGGGATGCAAGTAAAATTCGTTCGTCTCGAGTATCTCTTACTGGATCCACTTGTGTAAATGATAATAACAAAGAAACAGTTGACGAATTTCAAGATGCAGAATTGCGTACTCTTATACATAACACTTTGGATACACATTTAAACCATGTCGACTATGATCACAATTTGTCTTCAGATCGATGTAAACTCTTAACAAAGATATTAGAAAGCTCAACACGGAGCAGGCTACCCGCTGATAAGGAATATAAAGTAGCAGCGTTGATTTTTATGGGCGAAGTTTTAGACGATGGTATAAAAATTGCGACACAATGCAGTTGGATCCCTCAAGTGGATAAATTTGCCATGACAACATATCAAGTCGGTTCACTATTTGTTTCTGCAATAGTCTTGGCATCTGAAATTGGAGATGCGACAACAGATAGTGATACTTCAGACGGAGAAAGCTTTTAGCACAGTTAATGTGTACCTAAAATATTTTTGTGAATGTGTACAGGTGGACGAATTGCCACAAAGGTATTATGGCATTGAATGAGGAACTCCACCATGAAGGAACTCGGGAATGAATGAGTTGCAAAAACATAACCAGACAGGACACTTGTGTGCCCGTGTGCCCGTGTGCCCGTGTGCCCGTGTGCCCGAGAACTCATCTTTCAAAACCAGAAGTATTTTTTTGATGACGTCAAGCATGTTTTTGACCTGGACTTTGCAAATGATGTTTATTTTGTGTTTATAAAAATATATTATTTTAGAGACGTCCTCGGTGGAACTTGTTCAATGTTAACTCTTTAGTTAGTAAAGACTGAATTTATATATTAAAGATTAAAGCCCTACATACATGAGTAAAATGCTTGGTTTTTTGTAAACTTTAAATGAATGAGGGGACTGTCGTTGAAAACCGGCATGATCGTAACTACTGCTATTTGAGGAGTGTTTCATTATTTGAAATAGAATTAGAGCAGTTTACATGATTTCAAGGTTGAAATGTTATCAAATTGTGAACCATTCATACATTTTCATACATACATTGCATACATTTTCAGTGCCCCAACCTATTTTGATAATTAGATGTGCTTCCATCGAATGAAATTTGGTAATCTCTTTCTCCCCTTCGTCTGTTCTTTCCAGTGTTGTTTAACACCTTGGCGCTCCATTACAAGTGCACTCGTAGTGGCTGCCATCTAAAAATGACCGATAATGACTGTACTCGTTATTCATATCACGTATGTTTTGTATTCCTGATCCTCAAAGAAAAGAAACCCATTTTTGTTTTAATGTGACGAGTTAAATTTAAAGAAGCTTCCTATGTAGCATAAAACACTACCACAATATGTCTTATTATTGCGACTAGTGAAAAAAATCACCTTCATTAATTTGATCCCAGTTACAAGTAGGATTGTTTTATCACTTGTCTTAACCCCCAAGTTTTGGAAATATATCATAGCTAATTAAACTATCGTGTTCACAAGCTCGCACAAAGCATTCTCAACAAAAGTTTTTTTTTATTGCTCATCCTTCATGTAAGGTAGGATGTACAAATTCCACAAATTGTGTATACTTGTGATGCTGCTACGAGTTTATTGTGACAATGGAAATGTTTATTGTCCGCTCCAACTTCGAACAAACACCGTGAATACGCGCACTTGTGTCTCCATGCGAATCATTCTGTTGACAAGACAAACCAGGAGAATGTACGTACTGCTTAAATTATGCCACATGAGGCATTTGATATTATTTTGAATAACATACGTTGATCTAAAAACTCCCCACCCACTCGATACTTGTGGGACGCTGCCTCGGGCAGAATTTGACATGGGGTGCAAACGAGTTTAATTATACCTCGACTGCAATCGGTGTGCCATTTTGGTTTTCTGTTGCAATGCATTTTCTTGCGATGTAACGTGAACAGTTCCGATCTGATATAACATCACAGGTCTCTTAAACATAATTTAGCTACCTTGAAAATAAATCGGAAAATCGACAAGAATTTGCGTGAAAATGGGTGGGTGGGTCATAGCTATGTCATTAAATGACAAGACTTAAAATTTACTTTATTAGTTATTATTTGGTATTGCTTGATAAATGCTTTTCAACCATGGTTTCAAGCATTGAAGCAGGTCTCTTTTTATTGACAGGGATATTTGGTCACAAATAGCACTTTTCGGTTAATGCCTGATTATTGAAAATAAAAGAATGCGCTATGTTTCAATTGGCAGCCGGTCAATAAGTAACCGATGCCGATGTCGTACAGTTTTATACAACTTGATTGCTCGTCGAATAAATACAAATACATAACAGGAATATTGAGCATTGTTTTGGTTAAATTACTGACTTTATTTTTTAGCACTTATGAAAAGGTTCCTTAAAATGAAAAGTGAAAGAGACCAGATTTGATCAAAGTTTACTTCCGTTAAAAACTTTCGTTAAAAATTGAAGGTTTTTCACAAGGGAGTGCTGTCCTTCCGCTTTTTGAGAATTAAGTAACTCGCAAGCAATTTGATAGATGCTCCTGAGTCAGGTTGCTATGTGAAAAAAATTGAATATGATGGTTAATTTGTATAATATATTTTGTGGGTGAAAGTAACCAGCCTTAACTATTAAGGATATGTGATGTTTACCATTTTATGTTAAACGTGCCACGCAAAAGCAGGTCGAAGAAACACGTGAACTGCATTTATATCGTTTCACTTTCATTTCTAACGTGCAATTTAAAAGTAATTAAAATTTACCGCAATGTTTTTGAGAACACCATTGTATGATATTGCACCAATAGAGTATATCTTCCTGTGCAGCTTTGTTTAAATGCTCCGATGTCTTGCGTCGATCTCAATGAGCACTCTCTGTACAAGAAACAAGTGCCAAATACTACACAGAGGTAATGGTTATTGAGGTGAACATTTTTAGTAGCTCCTAACGTATTAACGTGAGAGTGTTTATGTTCTCAGCAATGTATTTGTACGTGGGAGTGGTGTATCATAGTACATTCTTTACGTTTTTATTTCATTTATTTAGAATTTCATATGTATCGTACATATAGTCCAAGTCTCCCGATTTTGGAGCTCCACTCCCGATCTCCCGATTCTCATTGAAATCTCCCGATTCTCATTGAAATCTCCCGATTCTCATTGAAATCTCCCGATTCTCATTGAAATCTCCCGATTCTCATTGAAATCTCCCGATTCTCATTGAAATCTCCCGATTCTCATTGAAATCTCCCGATTCTCATTGAAATCTCCCGATTCTCATTGAAATCTTACGATTCCCATTGAAATCTCCCGATTCTCATTGAAATCTCCCGATTCTCTGTAAAGGTTGATTTTAAGCTGTAAAATGTCTCATT
>RDPX01000519.1:391017-404635 GCA_003991215.1 Morbakka virulenta | reverse complement strand
TTCATTCATAATGGCATTATCTATGATCAATTGATCAACTGTTCCTAAGACTCCTGAACATGTTACAAGCTGACTCCTGTCCCAGATGTTATTCCTATTTGCATGTTCCTTCATTTAGTTTCCTACCATGCCAGTGAATACTTTGTAACAAGTGATAAGACTTGTAATGGGTCTATAATTTCTCTCGTTACAGTACTGTCCTTCCCTGTGTTATCCATGTAGGTATGTCATCAGGCTGTTCAATCCATTGGTTGAAACATCTTACCATGGATTGCCATGCACCTTTAAGCTTTTTCCACCAGAAATTGAATGCCGTCAATTCCTGGAGCAGACCAATTCTTTCTTTTTCTGACCGCCTCAAAAAGTTTCTTTTCATCAATTACTAAGGCTTGTACATCCGTGACCTTTTCTCTTATTTTATTTGCTATTGTTTTCATCCATTTCCTGTATGGGGTTGAAGTTTCATCCTCCCATATACCAGCCCAAAATTCGTCAAACTTCTCCCTTTCAGGTACCTTGCCTTTTGTTTGCTTCCTCCTTCGTGTCTTTCTGTAAAACATGCCTTGAACCTCTTGAAATATTCTGTTACTTATCTTTGCATCTCTATTCTTAACATGTTTTAGCTTTGTGCGTCGGTATCTTAATTCGTCCAGCGTACTTTCTTTCAACACTATTAATTATTCTTGTTTTCCAAGTTGTAGTTCAAATCTTTCTCTCAGCTTCTGCAGTATTTTCTTTTCCTTTCTGGTTGATTTCCTTTTAGTCTTCCTCCTGTGTATTTCATTAGATGTCCACACCAAAATCTGCCTCTGATTTTATCTTTTCCTCGCTTTTTCTTATCCTTCTTTCTTTCTCGTTTGCATGACGTGTTTCTTTTTTCCTCTTTCCGTTTCCTTTTATTCCGCATCTCTCTTCCAATGTCCTTGCCATCGCGTAGACTGCATCTACCACTTTACAGATATCAACATTGTTAGTGAGATGCTTTTCTAACACCTTGTTTGCAGTGTCAATTTCCTTTTTTGGAAGCCTTTTTATCAACTTTACTAGTCTTTCTCTGTTTGCAATACTCTCTTTCGTTGTCGTCGTCAGTGTAACTAGTACATCTTCAAATCTCATTCTCAAAATCATAGTCTCTTCTTCTTCGTTATTTTCGTTTTCACTTTCGTTTTCCAAACTTTCACCATTTTGACCGAATTCATTGTCGTTTTCTTCTGGCTCAGCATTCTTAATCATGTTGTCCTTCTCTTCGTTCTTATCTTGTTCAACATTTCTCTGGTCAATATTTTGCGGATCCATGTTTTCTCCATCTCTGACCTCTATGAGATTGAGTAAAGATTTGTCTTTCCGAAATCTCCCTGCATTGTCCCTCAACGTTTGGACACTCATCTGATTACCACCATGGATTTCATCCCACGCTTCCTTCATTCTTTTCATGAATCCTCTTCCTTCCTTTCTTTCTTTCTTTCGCATTCTTCTATTTTCAATAGATTTACCTTCATCTCATTTGTCCATTTTCTGCTGACATTTGGGACATTCAATTGTACTAATCTCCTTCCACTTCCATCAGGAGTACCATCATTTGGCATTTCTTTCTTAAATCTGGTTGCATTATCACGGAGATTTTGTTTCGAAACATGACTTTTGTCAGGGAATGTTTCGTCCCAATTTCTTTTCAGTCTCATCAAAAATCCAGTACCTCTGGTTCTCTCTTCATCTGCGAATTGGACTAACCACTTCTTCTCATTATCAGTATATGTTGACAAGTGGCGTCTTGTTTGGGCCTCTCCATTTGGGCCAGCTCTGTTTCCAGCCACGTTTTCTCCCTGAAGTGCTCCTTCTTTGGTGTTATTAATGTCATTTGGTTCAAATTGATTTTGATCTATATCTCCCATAAAACGTTTTTAAAATAAGCACGGGTCACAAGTCAATCTAGAGTTGTCCGGCTCTCCAGACAAGGCAACTGGTTTTGGCAGTGTCGCCACTTCTACCAGGTTCCGCGATCGGTGACCTCATAACGCAGCGGCCATTCACCCATATCGGCACGGTACCTTCGGGTTGCTAGTATAATTAATCGTGTAACCTCCACTAGATGATTTGCCACTCAAGGCTAAAGAGTATCATCTACCCATACAGTTGTTTGTGTGGCTTCCACTAGACGAACTGTCTTCCCAAACTAAAGAGCTCCGTCTGCCCTGGTTTTAAAATCAGAGATTTTCCTTCTCCTAGAACAACTACTGGCAACGTTAACGAGCTTGTTGTACCCAGAGCTCTGGTTATTTAAAGGCACCAGATACTCGCCTTTCGCCCTTTCTCCTGTTAGTTTTAAACAGTTCTGCCACGTGAAGGCCAGGAGTTGGACTTGGACTGTCAGGGGCTGTATTTTACGCTTGCCATTGAGATATTTTGTGGGTATCGGACGCTCAACTTCCTCAACCATCTCGGCATTAACAGTCCTTCAGAACCTTATTATTATTATTATTATTATTATTATTATTATTATGTCATCTTTGTGTCAGGGTGTTGTTTTTGCCGTCAGTTTACTGCCAGGTGGGTCATAACAAATGACCATGGGCCAACAGATTTGTTTCACATTTCCAGTACTTCCTGTAAAATTCTCGAAGTTCCCAACAAGACAGTCTTTTACATAACACCAACTTGATATTGTATCTGAAGTTTTTCAAGCCACTTTTCAAATCCCAAGCTCCCGCTGCCGAGGGCCCCTATCACAACAGGTACTATCGCCACTTTCTTCAGTCTACAAAAACTTTTGATCAATCTTTTCAAATCCTGATACTCTTCCGCTCTATTCTTTGCTCCTCACCACACACACACACACACACACACACACACACCTTTACATTAGCAGGCACAGCAATTACTGTCTCCTTTTGGATTTTCTTGAAAACAAGATTCATGCCAGGTCTTCTTGCCTTAATCAAATTGTCACATTCTGATAGATTGCTCCTGTGCAGAACGTGTTAGAGCTTCTGTCCCAACCTTCAAATCAGATTTCGACAACCATTGCCATGATTTACCTTGTCAACCGCCTCTGGAAGTTCCCTGGTGAAATGGCCATGAAGCTGCTTTCCACTCCACCTCTCCTTTAGTTACTGTCTTCTCATTGCTTTCCAGTCTGCAATGCCTATGAAATTTCTCCATTCCATTTCTTCGAACACCAATACAGCTGATCAATTTTTCTCCCGACTTGGACACATGAAACGCAAGACTGTTCTCTTCTTCTCTTACACAACTTTCTATGCTGATCTGACCCCTTCCACCCTCTTTTCGTTTCATGTATAGCCTATCAACATCGCTCTTTGGGTGAAAAGCTCCATACATTGTCAATGTGTTCCTTGTCTTACTATATAACTCTTTAAGTTCACTTTCCTTCCATTGGATGATTCCTGCCCCATATTTGAAAATTGCTACGGTTCATGTGTTGAGTACCGATATTTTGTTTCATCCATTCAATTTTGATTTGAGAACCAACCGTAGCCTTCGTTTTGTATTCCCTGGTAATGTTTTCCTTCATTTCTGTTTCTTTATCCAACTGAGCAATTCTTCTCCTAGAACAGACATCATCGCCCCATCCAAAAGCTGAACTCCTCCACTTTTCATAATCTTTCCTCTTTTTAATGTGAGAAGACCACACTTTTTCATTCCAAATTCTATGCCAATGTCAGGGCTAAACGTATTCACCGTTCTTACAAGGGTACTAATCGTCTGGTCATTCTTTCCGTACAACTTCAAGTCGTCCATGAACAATAAATGGTTGAGAAAAATTCCTTTCCCCACACAAAGCTTGCATTTACTTTTCGCAGTAACAATGATAACGGGATCATACACAGTACTAATTAAATTGTTGAGAAACTATTCCCCTAGAAAATTCCTCTCTTTACACAAACTTCCCCCAGTTTCTCACGGTTTGACTTCAATGACAGCCTCCACCGTGTCATACTTCTTTGCAAAAAATTTCTTACATTGTGAGGTATCCCAAACATTTCCGAACAATCATTAATTCAACTATGTGGAATTAGATCATATGCTCTACGGAAATCCATCCATGCCATAGACAACTTTTTGAGTCTTGCCATCTTTGAGAACAATCCTGACAATCTGTAATTGATCTTTGGCTCCACGACTTCCTCAGGAAGGAACTTTTCTCGATACAGGTATTGGTACATCTCATCTGCCACAATGCTTGTTAGAAGTTTCCACATCATTTCAAGGCAAGTGATAGGCCGATAATGATCTACCACGCTTCCCTATTGTGGGTCCTTTTAACAAACCATTGTGTAGCCATGTGTCATCCATTCTGTCACCTCGACTCCTTTCAAAATTCCGTTCGACTGAGATGCAATACTTTCTTGAAGACCTGTGAGACGCTTCATCCAATGTCCATGAACACCATTTAAGAATTATTTCTAATTTGTCATATTCCTGCACCGTTTTGGTACCTGCACTCTCTATATGACAACCGTATCTTGGATCCCTTCATCACGTTCTATCTCCTTCAACTCAGTCATCCATTTGGCATCATGATTACCGATATGTTCTTTCCCGACACTCCAAATATCTCTCCAAAACTTTGTGCATTCTTCAGCATTTGGAACTTCTCTCCATATGTTATACTCATATTTAGGGAATTATGGTTTTGTATTTTGAAACGTTTACCGGTTTTGGTAATGAAGGGTAAAGGACCTCCGGTAAAACAGTTTTTTTCGGTAAAAACAAAAAAGATACTAAATAAAAGCAGACACGATATATATTAAGCCATAACTGAAAATATACTCTATTTATTCTAACAAAGCATTCTTACAAAGAAAGACTATTTTTCTTGTAAATATCCCGAAGAATACACAATGTATCTACAGTATTCTCATTCAAATGACTTCGAGCTTTGTGATGAATAATCCACAGGCACTGAAAACTCTTTCAGATTCTACTGAAGATGGCTGCACCCTTTTCAGGCCTTGAAATTGTAGCTCAAGGTTTGGTGTTAGCTTCTTAGTGCCCTCATATGCAATGAACTCTTTGGATACGCTTCTTTTCGTAATCTGGAGATACTCCTTTCTCTTCTACACACTGTCAATGCTCAGTTTTAATTCATCTGCTAGGGAAAGAGTCCTCTTGCCCTCCTCTTCACCTTTTTCGGAATCTTCTCCAGGATATCCTTCTTCTTCCGTGCTTGGTATCAATTTCTCAAGTAGCTGTGTTGCAACAGAAAGTGCCTCTTTTTTCTTTGATGTTGGTGAGTTGCTGTTTGTAAAGTAGTCGGGACCATTGAGTACTTTATCAGACGACCGATACTTGAATTTCTTCTTTGGAATATCCTCTCTTCTAGAGCATATTTCATCTCACTGGAACCTGCCGTTTTGAGCTGAGACAACGTCTTTAGAGTAAAGTAATGAGTTCTTTCACTTTTCAAGATGTTGGTGTCCCTGCGGCACAGAGCTTCAGTTCTACAGACTCAAGGACAGATGAAACATCTTTAGGCTGGGAGAATTCATTGACATCTAAGTCTAGCTTATCCTGCAGCTCGATCAGTGCCATTTTGACAGGCGTTTCTAACTTGACAAAGCGGAATATCATCTGGTACGTTGAATTTCCAACTGGTTTTGCAGTCAAAGATGACATTGATTTCCTTTTGAAACTCTGTCAGGACGTATTTCTGTAGGATGTTATTTTTGACTGTTGATCTCTTGAACTGGCTGACAATATTTCTCACTTTCTTTATGACTAAAAGTTGGTCTCTCCGAAGTGCTACTGATGACTGGCCATTCTCAATACTGCACGAATCATAAAGCAACTGGCCACTTCTCTGGCTTGCATCTTCTTCAGTCTCCTCGGTTTCCATATCCTCTTCCTCTCCTGCGTCTTCTTTCTCAGACTCACTGTCGTCTTCTTTCTTTTCGTACAGATAGTCACACACAGCAATATAATAGCCCTGGGAAAAGCAGAGTTGATGGATGGGCATCATCAGTCTGCCAAATTTTACCATTACTTTAGCTCCATCTGTCGTGAGTGCCACCACACCAGAATCCATTGAAACACCATAGGCTGAAAGCCTTTCCTTGACTAGCTCAACAGCTGTTTCCGCAGGCATGATTCCTTGTATTACAACCATCCCAAGGTTGAAAACTCCAGACCTGTAAGTGTGGATATCATTGTTCACATATCTCTTATTGCTTAAGGCAGTGTACTCGTCTAAGTTGAAATTAATTTTGAAATATTTGTTGTTTTGTTTCCTCCTTCTTGGTCTGGTGATGAGAAATAACCAGATTTCGAATATCTCCTCGTCTCTTTGGTAGCTTGTAACCTTTACTTTGCAAAGCCTCTCAGATCCTTGTGCTTGTTGCCAGTGTATAGAAACTGACTCTATCACAAGCTATCAGTTCAGCAACAACTTGTTCAGTGCTGCTTTTAGCGGTGAGAAAGTTTCTGATGCCTCCCTGTTGAATGTGAAAAGCTGGAGCTGACATGCTTTCCACAGCAGCAGGAAGATTTACTTTGTGCTTGGTTTTGAGATGTGACATCAGGCCACTAATTGATCCTCCTTTGCAAGCCAAGATTCCCTGGTTGGTGTTGCACTTGGCCTTTCCTTGCTCTTTGCACCGCAAGGACTACGTCCACACAGGAGAGTCACTTTGCAACTCCACAAACTCCATGATGATCTTGATTTTTGTAGCTGTGATGTGATTTACTTTCACTTAAAAATCTGTAAACGTTTGAAGAAGAAAGAGGAATGCGGAAGTTTACAAAACTCGGGGAAAACAACTACCGGTAGTAATGCCGCCACCTCGGCTCATGTGTTATGAAAGGTCAACTTGCATAACAATGACACATTACCAGAGGCAGAAACTGACTCTGAGCGGAGAGAAACTCAGCGTTACCATACAGTTTGGTGTTTTCTTCATACGGAAAAAACCGGTTTTCAGAAGCTCTATTATCGGTGACAGCGATTAGAAAAATATTGGCAGTTTACCGGTTTCAGTAAAACAGGGATTACAGGTTCATAAGCTCTCCTCCTCCTCCTCCTCCTCCTCCTCGGGTGCCATGCTCTCCCAGAACGTTGGGGATCATGGTTCTTCACAGACTTCTACCCTTCGCGGTTCTTAGCAATGTCAGCTCCCTCTTTTCTGACCATGCCACTATGCCTCCTAGGTAGTTCGTTCTTGGCCTTCCCCTGCCTCTTTTCCCCTCGATCTTTCCCGTTAGTGTCACTTCTTCGAGCTCCTCTTTTCTCATTATTTGACCCAAAAAAGAAAGCTGTCTTTCTCAAATAATGGATTGTAGCTTCCTCTTGAACCCTGCCCTCTTCAAAACACCTACATTGGAAACATATTCAGTCCAAGATATTTTTGAAATGCGCCTTAAGAACCACATCTCTGCTGCTTCAATCTTCTCTAGTGTTGGTGTAATTGTGCTTTAAGTCAAAGTACTTACTTACTTACTAACTTAAGCCCATAGCTCACGGATGAGCATAGGCCATCGACGAAAGTTCGCCACCGCACTCTGTTTTGGGATTCTCTTGCTACTTCAGTCCAGTTTGTTTCCTGCCGTCTCAGTTCTGCCTCGGTATCTCGTCTCCAGCTGTTATGCGATCGTCCTCTCTTCCTTTTCCCCTGTGGGTTCCAGGTTAAGACCTGTCGTGTGATGCTGGATGATGGTTTTCTCAAGGTGTTCCCTATCCAGCCCCACTTTCTTTTAAGGTTTTGCCTGACTACTGTTTCTTGTCCCGCTCTTTCCCATAAGTCTTCATTCCTGATTTTATCCGTCCAGCGTATTTTGTATATTCTTCTCAGACATGTGTTGAGAAATGTCTGTATCTTCTGCAGAATTGCCTTTGTTGTGCGCCATGTCTCGCAGCCATATAGTAGAACCGACTTCACGTTCGACTCGAAGATGCGGATCTTGGTTTTCGTGCTAATTTCTTTTTAAGACCATATGTTTTTCAGCGTGACGAAGGCCGTCCTTGCCTTGCCGACTCTGGCAGTGGCATCCTGGTTTGTGCCTCCCCGTTGATCCACTATGCTTCCTAAGTCTACAAAGGACTCCACCTCCCGTATGGGCTCTCCTGCTATTGTGACTGGGGTGTTTTGTCGGTGTTGAGGTTTATTAATTCAGTTTTCTTCTTGTTGATGTTGAGCATTATCTTAGCTGATGTGGTCTCAAGGCAGGTGTTCTTGTCCTGGATTTGTTTTCGGTTGTGTGACAGGAGGGCCAGATCGTCAGCAAAGTCAAGGTCTTCTAACTGGGTTCAGGGTGTCCACTGTATACCGTTTTTCTTTCCTGTTGTTGTGGTCTTCATTATCCAATCGATGAATAGCAGGAAGAGGAATGGCAATAGCATGCAACCTTGCCTGACTCCAGTCTTCACCTCGAAGCTGACTGATAGCTGTCCTGCATGTACGATCCTGCAACTCATGTCTTCGTAGATGGATCGGATCAGTGAGATGAATTTCTCTGGAACTCCGTAGTGTCTTAGCACCTTCCAGAGTGTCTCTCTGTCAACACTGTCGAACGCCTTCTCGTAGTCTACGAAGTTTATGTACAGAGGTGAATTCCATTCTAGTGACTGTTCTACTATCATACGTGGACTAGCGATCTGATCCACACAAGATCTATTCTCACGATAGCCTGCTTGTTAGTCTCGGAGCTTAGCATCTAGCGCCTTTTTCATTCTCACTAATAAGACTTTGTTGAGAACCTTCCCTGGCACTGAGAGGAGTACGATACCCCGACAATTGTTGCAGTCCCTGAGATTATCCTTCTTTGGCAGCTTGATGACGTTTCCTTTCATCCACTCGACTGGTACTTCCACCTTATCCCAGATCTTGCTGAAGAGGCTGTGCAATATTCGCACAGCAGTCTCAATCTCAGCTTTGATAGCCTCTGCTGGAATTGTATCTGGCCCCGCTGCTCTACCATTCCTCAATTTATTGATGGCCTGTCTGATCTCCCCTTTGTAGGGCTTTTCACAGTGGAAGGAAAGTTCTTTCTCTGCTGGTGGAATGTCTGGTGGTTCCTCTGGGGGAGAGCGATTCAGCAGCTCCCTGAAGTGCTCTACCCATCGTTGCAGTTGTTCCTCTGTGGTTGTCAGTGGATTTTCGTTTTTATCATTAACAGGCTTTTCTGTCTGTTGGTACTTGCCGGCTAGCCTCTTAGAGACTAGGTACAAATCTTTAATGTTTCACTGTCCTACCGCTTCTTCTCTTGTCTAGCTAGATCCTCAACATAGTCTCGCTTATCCTTCTTTAAGCTTCTCTTCACCTCCTTGTTTGTATCTGTGTATTCCTCCTGTGCTTTTACCTTTGTTGCTCTCGTTCGACTTATATTCACTGCATCCTTTTTTTCTTTCCTCACTTCTAGTTTTTGGATTGTTTCTGCGGAGATCCACTCTTTGTGCTGTGTTTTCATCTTTCCGAGAACCGCCTCACATGTATCTGTCCATAGTTTCTTTCGGTACTCCCATTGTGTCTCTATGCTTTTATCTTTGTCCTCTATCAGATCTTGTAATGCCTGAAACCTGTTGGTTAGGCTGACTTTAAAGGCTTCTATTGTGTCCTGACTTCTGAGCAATCCCACATTATATTTTAATCGTGTCTTACTTTTCATTTTGTGTTTCTTCAGACGTAGTCTCAATGTTGTTACCAAGAGATGATGGGTCTGAGGACACGTCGGCACCTGTCAACACCCGTACATCTTGCATTTTTCTTGTAAATTTCTGGCTTATGCGGATATGGTCTATCTGATTTTCAGTCTCATGAGCCGGTGAGACCCAAGTGGCTTTGTGGATGTGTTTGTGTGGAAATATACTTCCTCCTATTACCAGCTGATTCAACGCACAGGGGTCTGCAAATCTCTCTCCATTCTCATTCATTTGTCCTAATCCCTGTGTCCCCACAGTACTCGCATATCCGGTGTTGTCAGATCCTATCTTGGCATTGAGATCACCCCATCAGGACTGTTATGTCCTTGCCTCTTTTTTTATTTATTACTGCCTGTAACTGATGGTAAAACTCATCTTTCTTCTCCTAATCCGCATCATTTGTTGGAGCATAACCTTGTATTATGTTCAGTCTGATATTTTTGTTCTTGGTGGTAAACTGGGCTGTAATGATACGGGAGTTTATAGGTTCCTATCCAATGAGAGCACCCTGTCGCTCCTGTGCCAGGATCAGGGCCACACCTTCAGTGTATGGGTCTCCTTCCACTGTGTTCCCCGAGTACAGTATCTGCTCTCCAGATATAAGTCTCAGCTTTCCTGCCTGTAGCCATCTTGTTTCACTCAAACCCAATACTCCGATGTTACACTTCTTCATTTCTCTTGCTACCTGAAAAGATCTTCCTGTTTCGTACATAGTCTTGATGTTCCAAGTTGCTATTCTAACTTTTGCCTTTGGTATTAGAGGGGGAATCGGCCTCGCAGCTTCCTCTTGGCTTTCACTGCGATGCGTCATGTGTCTCTGAGATCGAGTCCCTTCTTCCCTTTGGCGAATGTGTTGGTTTGTTTTCGTCGATGCTTCTGTAGCTTTGGTTATTTTTAGGGGGTGGGGGTGCTGACCCCACGCCCAACCTTCCTCCTTTATCCGGGCTTAGGACCAGCTGTAGTATCCGAAAGTATCACAGGCAAAGTTACTTAAAGCAGTGTGCTTCTAAGGTATTTTCTCTTCTCTCCAAAGTTTTCAAGCTCTAAGGCTTGTTTTCATCTTCCTGGTAAATTTATAGTGCTGCTCTTGTCTTTCAGAATGCAGGTAATTCATCTGATCCTAGCAAATATTTGACTGCAAATCTTTTTTTCTTTCATTAGTAGGGACTTTGAACGAGGTATTAACAATGAACTGATCAAATTATTACTAAACCTAGGTATAGTTCTTGAAATACATTACTGATGTAGAAGACTTTGCTCTATTGTTGATCTTTTGAAAGCAAGCACAGAATGCATTTATGGATTCATGTATAAGTCTGGCAAATGAAGCGGCTTAGTTCTTTATATTTCTCAGGCATTCTGTAAAGTCAGCATGCTGGGCTGCTTCACAAGTCTTCTGGTTACAGTATTGGTGAAAGGGTCTATGGTATCATCAAGTTCTCCCTCTCAGATTGTAAAATGGGTGTCACTCTAGATGAATTTACGTCTGACGAAAATTCTATTAATTTTGGGAGTCCTCAAGGCTTTATTTTCAGTATAACTTACTTTCTTCTCTATATCAATAAAAGTCCTGGTAACTTGCTCTATTTCTTTAAAAGTTACGCTAATCTTGTACTCTAGCATTGGCCACAAGCAAATTTAGCAGAGGCAAATTCTGTATTGCCAGAAATTCAGACTCTGGTCTTTATGCTGTCAAAGAACTTGGAAACAAGAATCACTTGACTTTAATGTTTTTTGTCAATTGTAAGCTCTAGTCTCTTGGCTTTGAAACTGTTTCTTTCTATTGTCTGTCTTTTTTCACAGTCTCATATATTTATTTATTTTCTTTAATACCTTCTACAGTTTTCAACCATTAAAAAAATCGTGAAAGCAAGATTGCATTTCTTGAACTTCAATCTAGCAGAAAACCAAACTGGCTACCCCCTATTTCTTGGCGCAGTTTGTTGTGAAGCGTTCCAATGATGATGGTTAGGAGTTGTATCCGTATTACTTACAAAGCTGATTATTTCACTTGCATTTAACTTTCTCTGTATGTATTTTAGTTGTTTGGATAAACACTGATTTAAGGAAATCATTTGCTTGTTCACCAACTTAGATTTCATTAAAGACCAACCTCATGCATCAAAATCACGCAGTCTTGGTCAAAAGCTTGGCTTATTTTGCCAATTTCTTAAAATAACATAGCTTTGCCTTTATACATGTTCTTAATGGCGTATATGATTTCTTCCTTTGTAATTTATGGACCTCAGGTATTTGTCAAGATGTTAATAAGTTCTCCTCTCGTGTTTTCAAATAGTTCTTTGGTGCAACTAAACAGGTAAGCATGACACTATCCTTGAAATAAATATATTAACTACTGGATGTTTTCAAAGTCTTATTCTTGCTTTTATAATATTCGTTTCCAATTGTTCTTGGGTTCATTGCACACTTGTTTGACATCACTGTCAAACGTAAAAGAAATTCTGGAGAAGAGAGGCCTAAACGTACATGCAAAGAAGATGGAAGTAATGTTATCAAGTGGGCAGGTTTTCGAAGCCCTTAAGATAGTGGATATTCATGGAAAGGAGGCAAAGGCAATGGATACGTTCAAGTACTTAGGTTCCATCATTGAAAAGGAAGGAGGTTGTGGGGAAGATGTCTACGCAAGAATTGGGAGTGTCTGGAGGAAAGGGTTTGAGAGTAGTGCAATTGTCTGTCACAAAAAAGTTGCCACCTCATCTCAAGAGCTATTTCTTTAAGACGAATATCAGACCTGTTATGCTGTATGGAGCTGACACTTGGCCACTGAAGAAAGCATAAGAGAAGAAGCTGGAAATCATAGAGATGAGGATGGTGCGATGGATGACTGGAGTATCTTTGTTGGCACAGAACATGTGCAGATTTGAGAAGGCATGTCAAAGTAGCCGAAGTGAGGAGAAAGGCTAAAGAGGTTAGACTCCACTGGTTTGGACACCTACTGTGGATGGGGGAGGAAAGTATTGTGAAGCAACTGTACTATCAGCAGGTAGTTGGAAAAAGACGTAGACGACACCAGAAGTTGAGATGGAGAGAGAGAGAGAGAGAGAGAGAGAGAGAGAGAGTTCAGATTGATATGAAAGCAATTGCAGATCAGTTAAAAAACAAGTAGAGGGCCCAAGATGTTGAGATGGAGAGACAATGTACAGATTGGTATGAAAACATATATATATATATATATATATATATATATATATATTCGTATGAACTGATAAGGACAAAATACAATCATATATCTATGTTATGATTTAGCCAAGTTCTGAATTCGTCGTCAACTGTTCTGATGTCATCTCTGATGCCAATCGTGCGGCAATTCAGAACGTGTTGAGGTGTTTGCACGTCACCGCATGTGCAGTTCGGACTATTAGCTAAGCCAATATTATGCATGTAGCTTAAGTGCAAGCTTAAAAGTGCATGCTTCTAGTCTCAAGATAATGACCGCTCGTGATTTGTCGCATATCATGAGCAGCGCCACGTGAGATGGACTGCTCCTATTAACAAGCGATGCAGTCCCCGAAACCCTGTTGATCTTGTGACTTATTTATTATCCCCTCATGATTTCCTTGGGCAGGGTACAACAGTAGTTTGCCATTACCTTATGTCGGGATTCTGTCGATTTTACCTAAAATGATGACCACAGGGCAAAGGGAATTTATTTTTTTTAAATACCACAATTTATGTTACTGTAATGGTCTATTACTCCATCAGAATAAACTGACAATTCCTTAACATTCTCTGCTGGTTGACACCATCCTAGTAGACAAGACAAAGATACAAATAAAGTCAACATTAAATTAACATTGGCCACAACTGTCCAATGTCTCAACTTGGTTGCTCCGTAAAAGTTGCCAGCATATTCAAATGTGCTTGAGGAAATAACTACATCCAAATATGCACAATATGCATCCCTTAGAAGCTATTTGCTATATAATCGGCAATTTCTTTCTTTCT
>RDPX01000519.1:346629-357900 GCA_003991215.1 Morbakka virulenta | reverse complement strand
ATACATACATACATACATATATACATACATGTTGGATACAAGTATCTGTAGTTGGAATAGTACTGTTGTAAAAATTCCATTTTCTTGCGTATTTGCACCAAAGAATAACTTTAAAATTATAGAAAGAGTTTAAATCTTATTTCAACCTCAAGTGGAAAACAGCTAGCATTTGTATACATAATTTATTTATTTTTTCCAGATCTGTTGTCAAGTTTGACTCTGCAATATTCATTGGTTAAAACAGTGGTTGGTATATTGTTTGCAGTTATCAGGCTGTACCATTCAAATGACCTGCAATACGATATACACAATATTAAATGGTTGCAAACGAGAAAATTTATTTTTCAAACAGACGCAGACACTGGTAAATATCATATGACTGAGATTCTCAATTCTTTCAACTGGGGAGTAGATTTTGTTAGCCATTTCTAGTGGCTAATATTATTTCTCAAAATCTAAAAAGACAAGGCAGCACTTGGAATTCTTGGAACTATGGTATATGGTAAGTAGGATTTTTGTTCCTTTTCCCTTGATCGGCAACAGGTCATTTACGTTCTGGTAATTCATGTATTGGCATCTGTAACTTAAACTGCACTGTATACCTACAGGTGCTAAAAACACTTTTTAAATGCGAACACGCTTTTGCGAGAGCATCCAGCATTGATCTTGCTAACAGTTAAAAACATAAGAAGAAGACAAACTAATTTACTTAATTGCAGCTGATTCAGGCTCATGACAATGAAAGATAAAAAACAAAATGAGAACAACTGAAGCTCAGAATTAGAAAAATTAAGGATAACGTTTTTCAGAAACATTCAAAAGCTGTGTATTTATGATTGTGCAAGGTGATTGTGGAATATTTTTAATACAAAGAAATATCAAAAGAGACCTTACAAATATCCTTTGAATCATGTACTAAGCATGGGAAGATTGCCCATCCCATTTAACTTTGTTTGACGAACAATAATAATAATAATAATAATAATAATAATAATAATGGATAGAGAAACTAGAGATCTATATAAATATTGTACTAGGTTAAAAATGGTACTTGACAAGAAAGGAATTTGACATGTGAAATTTGAAAGAAACCTGTTGGTCCTTGGCTATTTGTTACAGCTCGCCCAACAGGAAAATATTGGCAATAGCTAATAGCAATGGCAATAGCTAAATTTCATATAATCATCATAATAATAATAATAATAATAAAAGTAATAATGATAATAATAGTAATAATAATAACAGTAACAAGAAGAAGAAGAAGAAGAAGGAAAAGAAAAGTTGACTCTAAACAAACATTTATGCGAAGCTGCTAAAATAATAATCCGCTTGTTACTAAAATTAAGAGCGTAGGATAAAATCAAATTGAAGCTCTTGGTTACTATACTAAGTCCTCTACACTGATATTACAATGCATAATATTCCAATACCAAAGCTCAGCTATCAATCCTGTGAAATGCTGCAACAGGAATTCAAAAGAAGACGAAAGCTCAAATTTGTAAAAATGAAAGGGTAAATCAGGAATACAACCAAGTTTTATCCTTTTAAATTGAAGTTCAAATTTTTATTGAATGCCAGCTGTTGTTTTTGATTCTTAAAAAATTAGCACACAACTGATTATTAGGCTTTTCCTTCCTGTTAGATTTTTCATGTTAAGGGTGTGTTTATATTACAGATTCATGTTATATATTGCATTCATATTCATCTTATAGATTTTCTGTATGACACGTTTCCTATTGCTTTTCTTTTTACTACACTATAACTGTTTGTGAGAATAATATCTGATTATGTCTTATTCCTTAGTCCAAAAAGTTTAAAGAAGATTGGACATTCAACTAAGTTGATAGTATCTTTATAAAAATGATTTGTATTGAAAAAACTCATCTGTGTTTCTAATAGTAGGGAGTCTTAAAAATTTCTTAAACATATCTACGATGACTTTAATTTTGTATTTCAAAAGAAACAACAGATAAAAGGTAGAAAATGTCTTTCACAAAGTTCCTCGATTCAATAAACGTGCACCTGATTTTGAAGCACGTCAGTAGATAGAAATTTATAAGTGCACGTGAATATTTTGTAGAGAAGTAGTCACGGTTACCCTGAGTTTACCTTACAATAATATGGATTTGTTTGATAACAACTCTTTTTAAGTTACTTTTTGGGAATTCTCTAGAATTATCAGGGATTTTAAGAAACTCTATAGCATTTTCAAAGATTTTCAACATTTTGAAATATATTTTGTAGAAAACCCTGGATTTTTGTGGAAAATTTTAGAACTTGTAACCTATTCTAAAAACTCGATAGCAAGAGAACAACATCAGTAAAATTGTTGGATAGAATTCATTTCCCTCCAGTAACTTAAGCCGATCTTAGAGTTAGTCCATTAAAGGCCCCTTTTGATCTCCAATTCTATCAGAGGGCGCTTCAATTTGCAGACGTAACTTTTTAGCTTCAAATAACCAAGGGATTAAGTTTGAACTTCCACCATCCTTCCGCAGATCCTCCCACAGGGCAAAGACAAAAAGACAAAAAAACCCAAACCAAAATGGACCTCAGAAATATTAGTGTATGTTTAGACATTTAGTTTCATCCCATTTTAGTATTATATAACTAAAAACTTAAAGGTTTTTGTTTTTTTTATCGAGGTTTAGCTTAGAGCTGTCAAGGAAATATTTTAGTCGGGGTTTTCCAATATCTTCGTCATCCATAACAGAATACAACAGAGATCGAGTCTGTATCTCTACTTAGTTTTCCTTTTTTAGAATTTTTTTGAGGAAAATAGTTCTAATACTCATATCGAATTTTCTCTTTTAAACGCCCTGGGCGTTTATATATTTTTTTTATTTTTAAGGGGGCGTTTATTGGAGAGGGGCGTTAATTAGAGTGGGGCATTTATTAAAAAAATAAACATTTTATCGTATCACAATTTTTCCCCCACAGAAATCACTAATCATAAATCACAAGTTACAAATCATTAATTTCAACAAACTCACCTTCGGTCTCATCCAGGTCGATAAGGTTGAATTCATGATTTGCTTCTTCGACGTCTGAGTCAGTTGCCTCGAATGGATTTTTATCTAGGATGTCGGCATCTTTTAAACACTGAAACTGTTCTTTAAGAACTGTTGAACCTGAGGCACAAGGTTGTCCCTTTTTAAAGCAATGAATCATATTGTCCTCACTACCATCCTTTTGAAGTTTAATACACAACTTTTAAATGACTTGGTTATGAGCCTTTCATCCAAACGACCCAATGCCTTCAAAATCCAGGTGACAACTAATTCTCTTGGCACAGCTTTCATGTTGTCCGCTTTGGTATACTCATGGAAACCAGATGCAAGCCATTTATCATAAAGTTCCATTATGTGGCTCTTGAATGTTTCTTCCAACAAACGTCTGGGGCTCGAATGTATTTTGCGCATCCTCCAGGAACAAGGGCGTCGTCTGTTTTCATTTCTTTCAACAGCTTTTTGACGTCGTCTGTCATGTGAGCTTCAAACGTAACCCAGGATAAGAGTCGCTTTTGAAAAGTAAACATTCCTATGGTCTTTCTTAAGTATACAAGAACTAGTTCTTCATTCATCCAACTGTTCAACATAGATGCCACTGCACAACAACTTTTAAATCGATCATTGAGAGCTGCAGACCCTTGCTTGGCACCCTTAAAAACTGTAAAGGGTTTCAATTTTGTACCATCAGCTTTCGCGGTTAAGCAAACACTTACACGTACTCTTTCGTGACCAGTTAATCTGAGTGCTACTTCTTTTGGACCAGTTGCATGATGGTTGTGTTACCAATCATGTCCGCCCAAACAGCTGTCTCGTCCATTGCTATTATACAACTTGGTGCATAGTTAGTGGTCGTAACCATCCAACCATTACTAGAAACAAAACTCGCCTTTAAGGCTTCGTTGTCACCACATCTTTCATCAAAGATTGCTTTATGAATTTTACGAGCTTTCTGGAAACGCGAAGCATATTTTCTCTTCGTTGGTGAATCCAGTTAAGAACTTCCTCTTCTAGTTCATTATCTGTAAGCTTACGTCCCCCACCTTCAAGTCTGAATCGTTTTCCTTTCATATTGGCTACTTTCTCTTCATTGTTGACCCATTCGCAAACTCTTTTGCGGTGAATACTAAACTTTTTCGCTGCAGAATGAAGAGAATTTTCCTTTGCGTACATTATGACTTTTCCTTTAAATTCCATGCTGTAGTTTGTTCTTTGTTCGCCCTTGTGAGAAATTGGTTGAGTTGATAATTCCGCTTGATTGTTCATCTTGCTTTTGTAAAACTGCAGCATGTACTGTACCAGATTTGTTTAGAAGTCATGTATTCTTTTCGTACAAAGCATTGGTTTTACTCAATGATGGGAATAATGATTCGAATTTTCGAATTTCAAAAAACGTGTCTTTTAGATGCAATGCAATGGTTTCACCCTTTCTTTAATTTGAAAGACTTACAAGACAGAAATGGGAAAGGCGTAGAGAAACGTAATTTTTAACTGTACCACAGGGTAGTATTTCAAAGTATTATTAGCGGTCACCATGTTTATAAAAGTATTTGGACGCCATGTGTTGGAGAAACACTAGTAGCCCGTCAGGATAATCGATCCGAAGCACTAGAATATGACAAGTTTGCCATTGAGATATATAAAAATAACGAGGAAGAAAAGGAAGAATTGGTTGGCCATGTTCCTATAGAAATTTCAAGTCTGATGCACCATTTTGTGAATGAAAACCCTGGCAACCAAAAAGCAGTCAAAGTTACGGGCAAACGGAAACGGGAAGTGGGTTTAGTGGTGTCTTGGTTACAGCTCTAACCAAAAACAAGAACATAGCGATAGTGGTGGATGAAGAAATTTGCAAAAGAAAAACTAGATATAAATCTTGCTTAGAATTGAAGCACCAGAAAAAACGTTGTATCGGATGTTTCCAGTGTATAATTAACGTATTATCATAGAAGAGAAAACCGCAGATAATAAAAGCTTCATGTTTTATTTGACTCAAACATCATAACTGTCTATTTTTTTATTAAACGCCCCCTTTAAGCTCTTTAGAGAGGGGGGCGTTTAATAGAGAAAATACAGTATATAAGAAGAAGCATTCCACATCTCTCATCTTACTAAGGTATGACACAAGCACCAGGTCCTGTTGTAACTAGGCAAAAAATTCACATCACACAATTATTTATTAGTGTTCATGATATATATTTTCCTCTTTGTTCTTGCTTTGTATTTAAACATAAAATATAGAACTATGATAGTCTTTTCTCCTTCACAGCATACTACTGTCCGATAATGATATTCCTCTGGAGTTCTTACCTGTCCTGGTATTTGATCAGTGCTTCCTCTCTTCCCTATTTCAAAAGCAGTCTTGTACTGTCTGGATATGACGCATTAGTTTCACCCAGTGGTACCTCACAGACACCTCTAAAGATAGCAATTGCCATCAACCAACTTAAAAATGTGGTAAGTATCAATATTGTTATTTAAAAATATATCATAGAAATATATATATATATATATGGTAAATGTAAAGTAAAGATGTGCTTAGCAAAAATAATCTGGTTGAGAATGTTTCTCTGATATCTGAGGAGACAAAACAGATGATTACGGGAGCCAAAGGTACTAGTTTAAATCCAGCTTGGTATAAGATTTCGACTTGTTTCATCTGAAATATTTCAAATTCTATAGTTTACTTTTTTTCAGTATTTCTTTCCTTCCTCTTTGGAGTCTGACTGAGAAGGAGAGTTATTCTTTGGAGAAAGGCTGAGTTCTGTACGAGAAAATTTTATTTGTATATTGAGATTCTCTTGTCCCAGATCGAAATCTTGGGCAAAAGCAGTAACTTTAAGTGGAAGACTATGAAATAGAAATGATTTGCTTGAGAACAAAGTTTCTATAGTTAAAATAATGAAGCACATGACCATGAAAAGCATAAGTCCTACTTCGATGCCCCTTTTAGTTTTTCAATTTTCTTTTCTTTTTGAAACAAAATATACCATTCGTATCACAATGAATTGTATCTTACATTAAGTATGAGATCATCTCTTAGATCAATATTGTTGTTATCTGGAAAATCAGGAAGATAATTGTAACCACGTGAGATTTCCATATTGCAATAATGGAAACATTAAAAAATGTTGGGAATGTTCTAATTAAAGCTATATACTTTATGTCTATATTTTCTATATAAAGCTAAGGGGAGAGCAGGTTTTTTTGAAGATAAAAGCTTTTTCTTTTTTGTATAAAACCTGTAGCACCACATCTCTAGTCTACACTCTTAGATCTGCAGTCAATCTTGGGTCCGGAGACTATTCTCACTGTTCATTCTGAAGGTGAACTGTATTCTTTCGTATTAAGTTTTTCTTTCTTCATAGTCTCTTACGTTTACTAGTTTCACGCTTTGTTTGGACAATTTATTGAAAACAAAATCTTTCATTTTGTTCAAGAAGTTAAGAAGTCCATGAAAGTAATAAATTTTAATATGAAAATTCTATTAATTATTTTATATATTATGTATATAATATATTATATATGATATATTATATATAATATATATATAGCTTATATATTAATCAAGCCGCATTTAAACTGTTACGGTTTAATAAAAGGCGGATTAATTAATGTAGCAGCTTAATTTTTGTAGTAATTTTTTATTTTTACAAAAATTGGAATCGCTATTTTCAACGAGTTATTAATGATTTAGGTATTTTGATATCATAGCACTTGGGGGCAAATGGTAACCGTTGCAAGAAATAAACAAAAACACTTGTTTTACACTATAGTTTACTTTTTATTTTTACATGATTTCTTTTACATAATTTAGTCATCATCGTCGTCATCATCTTCATCATCATTGTTGACACCCATTTCCTTTAAGAATGTCTTACTCTCGTCCACAAATGAATGAAAATTTACGGTCTGGATCAGTTTCCTTAAAATTTCTAGCTTTTCAACACTGGTCCAGAAAACAGTCATATCAATTTAAATTTGCAGGCCACCCTGAACCAAAGGCGACTTTCTGGGCTTTAAATCTACTACTGTAGCGAAAATTGTTGCTCCTTTTTGTAATGCAAACCAAATGTGCTGTGCTATTTCGCGTGAAACATGACCAACAACAGAATTCGCTAACTTTCCTGGCAATATTGTTTTTCCACAAACCGCAAATTTGTAGTGAGGGTTAATGCGTTCACAATTAAATGTCAGCTTCTGCCCAACAAAGGGCTTCCAGTTTACGGTATTGTAATATACGTGGAATCCACGCAATGCTGTGGTAAATTGATAGCAATGAATTACTGCTGACACCATGTTATTATATTACTACGGTGCTGTCAACTTGTAATTTAATAATATCAAATTTGCCAATGATTCCAATGATCGAACGTCCAAGCATGACTTATTTAAGCCGCATTCAAAATTTGTATATAATCGAACATTGCATATATATGGTATATTCGAACATTGACCATACATGTACACAAAGTTGTTTGACTCAGAATTAGCATCATGTATTTGTTTAAATATGTTGCACCATCTAAATAAAAAAGTGTATGCAACGAAGCGAGTTCGATCGCGGTTACTTTAGAGGTCGAGGGCATCACACCGCGAGAGGCAAGTAAGGTATTACAGGAGCTAGGAAACATAGACGAAAATAACGAAAAAAAGCGAACTATGTATAAAGAGGAAGAGAAGTTAAGAGTTGCAGGTAATGCTATGTTACATGGAAATCGTCCCGCTGCAATAAACTTTACGGATGAATTCCCAAATATAAATGAAAGCTCCGTTAGACGATGGACTGAAAAGTATAAATCCCAATTAACTGCCAATCCACAACAAGCAAATATCTCGATTGGGATGAAGCGCGGAAAACCAATGCTGCTCTCTTCAGAACTTGACAAAAAGTTGAAATGTATAATTGTTAATATGAGAACCGCTGGTGTTATGATCAATATTCACGTCGTACGTGGAGTTTTAGCGGGACTGATTCGTTCTGACATGAAAAAGTGTGGGATATTTGTAAAATTTCAAGTTACCAGATCATTGATACGTTCTCTCTACGGCCGGATGAAGCTCTCTCGGCGTACAACAGCAACGGCTCGGCCAGTCTTTACGCGTGCATTATGGTGGAAAGTTCGAACTCAATATTTGCACGATATCGTATCGATAGTTCTGACTCATAACATACCCGATGAATTAATTCTTAATCTTGATCAAACGCCATCGAAGTTTGTCTCCGCTAGTAAGGAAACCATGGCCGGTGAGGGTGAAAAGCACATTCCAATTGCTGGTGGAAGCGATAAGCGCGCGATAATATTGACATTAATTGAGACTTTGAGTGGTAAACTTTTGCCGATGCAAGTAGGAAAAACAAAGGAAAAACAAAGGAAAAACAGAAAGGTGTCTCCCAAACGTTTGCCCAGGTGACGAATATTTTTTTGTTTTCATATAATGACACTCAGTGAAACAACGAAAAGGAAACTATTCGTGTGATTGATTGTTTATTAGCGCCTTAAATTTAACACTTGAAAACCGATTTGAAACTCCCAGAAAGTCAGAAATGTCTGCTCATCTGTGATACCTACACTGGTCAAAATACACCAAAAGTAAAAGCCAGGTTGGCTGAATTAGTAATCGAATCCGTCACGGTACCGAAAAATTTGACACGTCTTCTGCAACCACTCGATGTGACCACAAATGCAACATTTAAAAAACTAGAGTGTAACGAATTCAGCAAATATTTCACGTCTGTTATCATGCAGGAATTGTTAGAAGATCCAAATCGCGATGTTACGACCATCAAAGTGGACCTAAAGTTGACCACGTTAAAGTCATTGCATCTTCAATCCCTCAAAACAGTCTGCGACTTTTTCAAAACTGTAGAAGGACATAAAATTATCAGATCGGAATTACGATTTACTGGGATTACTAATTCAGTAAAGGAAGCACAGGATGGGGCAAAACTTACTTTAGATCCTTATTAAGATGTATATACATATATACATACATTTATATATTTTTCTTTTAAGTCCCAGATACATTTTGATAGTTCTGTGCCATAAATATACCTCTTTAATCTAAATGATTTCGTGTGTTTATTATAATGAGTCTTGAATTCTCCTTCCGAAGCACCATGATAAATTAACACATCAGAGGCCGTTATCACCTCGGTTTTATGGACTATGCAAATTCCAAGCACTTCACTTCCCTTCAAGGGGGCAGTTGGCTTTACTTCGACAATTACACGTGCGGTCATTATTTTGCTTCAGTGTTACATACGATCTTGTTGACTTTCTCAAAGAAAGAGTCAATGAAACGTTGTGATTTCTTAAGTTCCGCTTAATTTCTCTGAATGTTTACATTCGCATAGCGGCTTAATCAATGTCACCAAAAATGCGGTTTTTCAGCCGTTGCGGCTTAATTAATGGCGGCTTAATTTTGTGCAACTTAATAACTTTAGCGTTTTATTTTGGTGTAATAAGGTATAGAGGAAATCATAATTTTTAAATATCATTATCCCTGATTAATGTATCAAGAATTCCTAATAATTGCTTTTTTTGTCAAGTATCTTGAAAATTAACATTGGGGTTGGAGACAATAAAGGTTTTTTTTAAAAAAAAATTCAACAACCAAATTTTGAGTTTAAGTTTAGAAAGAAATATTTTATGCTATTGTGTAATATCAGGGGAAGAAAAGGTAAGTCAATTTTGGAGAATATCTGTAACACCAGTTCTGAATTTAATTTTTTATTCAACTGCAGAACACAAATTTTGTCAAAGACATAGGACGGAGAAATATGTGTGCATATTATTTTCTTGCTTCGTTTTCTTGATCACCTCGCTTGATGGCAGGCTGGATGTCAATAAATGAATAGAAGAGGTTTATTCAAGCAAAGTTAACCCGAGTTGCAATACGTTATTGCTAGTGAATACTTTTCTATGGTGTAGATTAACTCCGCTGTCACACCCTGAGCTCTGAAGTGAGAAATGTCCTACAGAAGTAATAAAGTTGTGCTTTATCTACTGTCATTAGGAACAAAAAGGCAGATAACACTTTCTAAAACATAAATGAATGTTTTGCTACAAATATACATATACTTGAAAAAGACTGGCTCCTTAATGACTCGATTTCGGAACATTTAAAAAGGCTCATTCCAATTAATAAGGGGATCTGAAGTTTAGGCTATGATTTCAAGCGACAATTTACATAGCTTTATCATAAAAAGGTAGAAGAGAAAACAAAAGGGCAATCTAAAAATAAAAATAGGAATGATAAACAGGCTGAAAATAGTTACAAAGAAAGGCTCATCTGAAAAGGAGAGTAGGAAATAAAACTGAATGGTGGATGCCATCGATCTGTTTCGAGCACACCACAAGAAAGAAATATGTTTTGAATTGGCTGATGTTATTATGGCTCTGTTAATTTAAAAGCTGTATTGGTATAAATATATATATATATATATATATATACGCTACTGCGTCACTAGGTAACCTATGATAAGTATGTCTACGTCTCAAGTCCGGACCAGAACCTCAGAGGCGCAGAACATGGCGCAATGCGGTGCCCAAAAGTGCTGAAATCTGAGCACTTGCAGCAATATTAGGGATCTCCAATGTATTAGGAATCTGCAATGTTTCAAATGCTTCGAATATTCCAGGTGGTAATGTTCCCATGGCTCCAACTATCACCGGCACAATGGTAACTTTGGCTCGGTACATGCGCTGAAGCTCCTCTTGCAGAGTTGAATATCTCTCTCGCTTCTCCCCCTCTTTGATTACAACTCGAACATCCATTGGCACTGCAACATCATTGAGCGTCCAGGTTCTCTCGCGCTTGTATGGACATGTATGGAAATGTCTGGCTTGTTATGCTTAATTCGGCAATCTGTTGACAAAAACCTGTTCCAGTACCGCACAACCTTGCCATCGCCCACTGGCATCACATTCTCTGGGGTGTCCTCGAACCAGTTCTCTCCTACCTCCACTCCAAACCTTCGGCAAAACTCCCAGTGCACTCTATGTGCAATTTGATCGTGTCTGGTAATATACTGACCTTCGGCCAGTACTTTGCACCCAGCTGCAACTTCCTGAAGATAATAAACTTCAGGGAGATCATCTTCACCATCCAGGACTTCACCCTCAACCGCACTACCTCTCTCTTCTCCATTGTCGTAATCGTCAACTTTACCAATCTCTCCCAGAGCCCCCTCCTCCAGATATTTCATCGTGATCTCCATTCTGTGGTGCTACTACTCTTTCCTCGTTCCCAGTCTTAT
>RDPX01000519.1:295009-345151 GCA_003991215.1 Morbakka virulenta | reverse complement strand
ACCAGAAATACACAAACATCCGCCTTTCAGTCCTTCCTTGACTCTGCACTGAACTCATACTTGGCCTGGACTTCCAGTCAAAACATGAAAGCGTTACCATTCGAAGTTGGAAATGATGCGTCTGACGTAGCCCTTGCAGCTTCACTCAGTCAAGATAACAGACCGGTCGCTTTCTTCACAGTATTGTATGGTTGTCACCCTTTGGTAATTACAATCTTTGCTTAATGATTTCAGCGCTTGTAAGTACTCATCGAGCGTCTCCGTTGGAGTTTGTTTTCTAGTCGCTAAAAGATGACGAGCAAAAACTTCGTTTTTCGGTTTGATGAAGAGATTCTGGAGTGTTTCAATTGATGTTTTATTATCTGTGCAATCCTCAATATGTTGGAAGATGTTCGGCGAAATAAAGTTAGACAACCCGAAATCTATAAAATGTCCTCTTAAATATCAATTGAAGTGAAGATCGTCTATTACGACAAGGATCACTCTCCACATAGCACTCCCATAACATTCGGTTATCCTCTGGACTCCACTTAATCTTGCTGTTATTGTTGTTGTTATTGGCAGACGCTTGATAACGACAGAGGGGGGACCGCCTCACTCCACCACTGCCGGGCGCGACACCTTCAGCACTGCCTCCAGTCCCGTTAACGCCGTTCATTATTTGTATTCATCATAATTTAAATGAGACTTCGGTTTTAGGGGTGACCTTCCCCAGTGAATAATTCGTGTCACCACCACTAGAGGAGTTGCCAGCCAAAGCTAAAGAGTCTCCTCCACCCATGAAGCAGACTAGCCCCCGCCGGATGCCAACTCGGTATTTCTTGGTCTATATATATATTTACCGTATATATACCGTATATATATTTTTATTGATACGTATGTACTTATATATATATGTATATATTAACAAATGAATATGAAATGTCATCAGCAACAGTGCTCCACCACATTAAAACAGGAGCTATCATATAATCAGATGTACAAGTAAGAAAAACTCTAACTTCACAGTATTCAGAGTTTCATGTCTTTCACAATCTTCAGCTGCACACAAATGATCACTTAAAAAAAGTTTTCTACAAAGATGTTATACAAATAATTGTGTAATCTGATCTTTTGAAAAGCAACTATTGATGACAAAAAAATCATTAAGCGTGCAACTAAAAAACAGGAAATGGGCAGTGGAAACTCATTATCTATTGTCAGTCTTTTGATTTGAAATTTGCGACGGTGTATTTATTCATATGTCGACATTTGGAAACAATTTCGCTTCGTTTGTTATGAGTTTTTTACTCGTATATCTGATTTTATATATGTATATAAAAAATATGTAAAATAGGATATTTTTTTACTTTTTCACAGGATCTTACCCATTCAGTTGTGGCAGCGTCATTTACTTTTGAGTTGGTAAGATATAACAAAATATCAAATAATAAAGTTATTTTATTAATTTTTATTTCCATTTCGTTGCTTCTTTCCTCCTCCCTTCCTTCCTTTCTTCTTATTTTCAATCTTCCTTTCCTTCTTGTTTGTGTGTGAAACAATTTTAAAAGAACAAGAACAGGATTCAAATCACTACTCTTCCCAACTGACAAATTACTGTAAAACAATAAGACGAAATCGAGACCTGAAGCAACAAAGATGGGGTTCTTATGGCGCATGCTCAAAATCTCGTAGTTGAAAAAACGTAAACAAGGAAGGTACAACAACCCAACTCCGTTGAAAAGCATAGTTCAAAGGCAGATTAAATTCTATAGGTAGATGCCCCGAATAAAAGGAAATATAAGACATAATACCAAACAATAATTATAATAATAACAATAATAATAATAATAATAATAATAATAAAGGGACCGTCTAAGCTCCAATTACTGGGATTAAATGACGTTAAAACAAAAAAAGGAAGGACATACTAACAAAAGGGAAATGGAAGAAGAAAAGGACACGTGCAGGCAGAGGCTGATATGCGTACGACGCATTCCAAAGCAGTTTGAAATGACTACAATAAAAACGCGGACTAGAGAAAACTCTTTGATAAGGTGACAGATAATGTTCTCCCTTGAACATTATCTGTCACAACGCTAGAATGTTTACGAACATTAATGATATCATTAATTATTACGCAGATTTGGTAAAGGTTCGTTTTATAATCTTTTACGTAGTTTCGTTGAAAAGGAATTTGTTACTGCATACAATGCAAAACCTTTTGTATTGTTCGGCCTTCTATGCCACAAATAGAAGCATTAAGCATAAACACATTTCAATGCGCTCAATAGACGATAGAATGCAAGATTAAAATGGAAGATCCTAGTTGTTCGGTCTAACATGCCACAACTGAGCAGTAACCATAAACAAATTTCAATCTGTTTATTAGAAAATAGAATAGAAGATTGAAATACAAGATTCTTGTTGCTTACTCTAGCATATAATAATTGAGAAGTAGCCATCAACAAATTTCAATGTGTTTATTAGAAAATAGAATAGAAGATTGAAATACAAGATCCTTGTTGCTCACTCTAACATATAATAATTGAGAAGTAACCACAAACAAATTTCAATGTGTTTATTAGAAAATAGAATAGAAGATTGAAATACAAGATCCTTGTTGCTTACTCTTACCTTACCTTAGACCTTAGGTCCTCCAATCCCGTTCAGGATATCGGGCAGCAAGACTTCTCCATGGCCTACGGTCGTCAGCTACTGCTTGAACGGTTCTGGGAGACAGCCCTCGTACAGTCACATCACTCCTGAATGTAGCTTGCCACGTTCTCACAGGTCTGCCTCTTCGTCTGCTTCCATCTACAGGTTTCCATTTCATTACTTGCTTCGCGTATCTGCTGGGTGGTAATCTGAGCACATGTCCTGCAAGTCTCCATCGTCTCTCTTCTACTTTCTTGTGTAATTGCCCTTGCTCTGTTCGTCTATAAATTTCTTCATTGGTGACCCTGTCCCTCCATGTAATTCCAAGAATTCTTCTCAAGTTTCGTGTGTGGAAAGCATCCAGTTTTCTTTCTATTCTCTTGGTGGTCTTCCATGTTTCACTAGCATACAATGCTGTTGAAACAACTATAGCCATGTATAGTTTAATCTTTGTTTTTACATTGATTTGTCTTGATTTCCATATATGATTCATTGTTCTAAAGGTCGCCCCTGCTTTTCCTAATCTGGCATTCAAATCTGTTTCCACCTCGCCTAATTCTGTCAAATAGCTTCCAAGATATGGGAACTTCTCTACTTCTTCGAGTGGATTTCCATTGACACTCACTTGCTGTATTTGATAGTTGTTAACCTTCATTATCTTACTTTTTCCTTCGTTGATGCGCAAACCCACCTTCGAGCTTTCAAGTTGGAGTCTGTCTGTTACCTGTTGACACTTTGTGACATTTTGGGCTAATAAGGCTATATCATCTGCGAAATCAAGATCTGTGAGCTTTCTATCATCCTTCCATGGTATTCCAAAATTTTTTGCTTACTCTAACATATAATAATTGAGAAGTAACCATAAACAAATTTCAATGTGTTTATTAGAAAATAGAATAGAAGATTGAAATACAAGATCCTTGTTGCTCACTCCAGCATATAATAATTGAGAAGTAACCATCAACAAATTTCAATATTTTTAATAGAATTCTTATTTACGACAGATACACTCTGCCAAAAGTAGCAATAAAAAGTACTATAGAGAGAGTTGTAGGATTGCATCTTTAGTCCTAAATAGGACTTTTTGAAGTGAAAATATATACATATTACGGATGGTAAGATTGTAAATAGTTTGAAGAATTTCGTGCATTAAGTATTTATTTCATAAAATACGCAATAAACACCTTTTTTTTATCACTTCATCTCTTTTTTGTTTATAATTTCCAATTAAAAGAACATAACTACTTTTTCTATAACAAGGGTAAACAATGTCTTGAAATAGAAAAACGCCACAGTAATCATCTTTTCTTCAAATTCCTCCAATTCCTCATCTAATGTTGACGCATAGACATGAACAACATCTAGATGGTGTTTTGTATTGATCTGGATAGTAAGTGGTCCTATGCTACTGCTGTCTTCTCTATTCTCCAACGCATTTGTTCTCATTAACAATAAATTTAACTTCTTCAGCTGATTTTTCTCCTCTTTTTGTGTATGAGACTTAATCTCTCCAGAGATACAAGAGACATTTTCCCTTTCTCCTCGTTTATGACAAGCCTTCGATGCCTCCCTCGAGCTTTTTTTTCAAATTCTTTCCTAACTCCTTTAATTTGTCTTAAAATTTTATACGTCTGACGTTTAAGTGCAAATGTACAAGCCAGGAAACCAGAGATTCTTAGTATCCTCTGCCTGGCGAATACAGGACACCAGGAACTATTTCATAGTGTATTAAGATGACATGTGCGGTTGAAGAAAGAGGCTCACCGCACTGGTTCAGGACGGCTTGGTAGCCAATGAGTTAGGTAATGTGGGACTATATTTTATCTAAAGCATATCTAGAACCTAAGCTAAACTATGACAGACACACACCGCCAAGTCTTGGAAAGACATGGTGGTGTCTGCCACAGATGAACGCCAGCAACAGGAATACTCTTTGAATCGAATTACTGTAGCTCTGACTTGGTACTAAGGTAACGGGTATTCAGCTCTAGACAGGAGGCATCCATAGAAACTGCTGAGAAGAGGTATCCTCATTCTGTACTCGAGACGAGAGTTCTCAGCATGAGATAAAATTTCAGGTAGTGCTAAAACCCAAGTATTAATTTTTTAATGCTCTTTGGGATTGACAGAGGTTTTCTTGAATAATACTTCCATTAGTGTTCTAAAGAGAAATTCATTTCATAATAAAAATTGATGGGACTGAAAAAGATACTGAAAAATAAACAATACACATTTTACTTGCTGATTCCGTCAGACCAGCTAAGCCGGGCCTCCTACTTCATAGGCGAGAATTCTACTACTGAACCATCAATGCTTACACTTCTATAGATAAAGGCTATCAATTTTAAATGCGCTATATCAAAGTTTATATTATTTATCTAAAAATAAAATGATGATTTTACGTTGTATGGAGCTAAAACCTTTCAGTACTGATACGGAGCCTAAACACCATTCATGTTTTAAAGTCCCAAAGTCCCAAACCTTCTATTCTTGTAATAGCTACATGGCATAATTCATGTTGATACGTAATATTCTTGACAATATTCAAATTTGTATCTAAGTCCCGTCTTAAAGTACATTAAAAAAGTTCCTATATAATTATAACCTTTTAAAGACAAGACATTAGGGACCTTGCACTAATGATTCTAATTTATTGAGCATCAGTAGTTTTCTACTTTGTCGATTTGACGAATGCAGAAGTCAAGTGGAGCCCACTTTATAGTTTTTCTCTTAGCGGTGTGTCAGAAAGACAAGTTCTTCAAGGGTTGTAATATAAAACAGTTTTGAAGAAAATCTTCCATAGGCATTAAGGAAACGCCGAATCACTGCAGAATTACCATTTTAAGGTTTTGTGTACATCTATTGGCTGATTCAAGAACTGGTAATACTTTTTAAGTTCACTTTAGGGAATTAAACATACGCTTTATTCTTTATGTGTTCTTAAACTGGGTGAATTTTTGGCTTCTATATTTTAACGAACAACATTCTTACAGAAAGGTAAGTGTGCTGTAAAGAATGAATAGTTATTTCCTCATGACATAAGGTTGCATTTTGTGATATGGCTTCTCTGCTTGCTTACTTTTCTTGATGCATTCAACACGGCGAGTCCACAATGACAGACATTAGTCTCTCTCTGGAGATCTGTCCCGGTTAGGATGAGGAACATGGACAAAGTTGTGCTTAGTGTTCGAGTTTGGCAGAAAAGACAGAAAAGATAAAAGGACAACCGAAAGAGAAAGAGAAAGTAAAATAAAAACAATTCGGTTGCACAGACGTAGCATACAGAGTGGAACTCCTTCAGAGTTCCACTCTAAACACTATGTGTGTTGGGGTGTGTTGTACCTACGGATGTTCAGTCCCCCCCCTCTCTCTCTCTTTCGCTCTCTCTCTCTTTCTGTCTCTCCCTCTCTATCCTTCTCTCGGTCTCTCTTTCTCTCTCTCTTTATATATATATATATATATCTCTTCTATCTATCTTCTATCTATTTATCTATCTATCTCTAGGTGCCGTGTCCACCCAGGACATAGGCGATTGTGATTGTCCATAGCTTTCTACCTCTGGTTCTTTTCAACATTTCGTCTTTTGACACTATATTTCTCTCGTTTTCTGGTCATTGGAACGCTGTCCATTAGCTTAGACTTTTCAAATATGTAATTCCCAGCCTGCTGCAACTCCTTTTACCTTCTATTTTTCTTGTGATTGTTAAGTTCTCCAGTCCTTCTTTCCTTATGATGTGTCCCAGGAACTGCATTTGTCTTTTCCTTATGCATTTCAACATACTCTTTTCTCTTCCAACTTTTCTTAGAACTTCCTCGTTAGTGACATGGTCCGTCCAAGATATTCTAAACATTCGTCTTAGAAACCACATTTCCGCTGCTTCCAATCTTCTTTCCATTTGGGCGGAAATTGTCCAGCACTCACTGCTATATGTAAGGATAGAATTTATATAAAAGTCTAGCACTTTAAGCTTAGTATCTATAGACAACGTCCGATCCCTTAACACCTTCCTTAGCTTCGGAAATGCATCCTTAGTCACCCCAATTCTTCTTTTAATTTCATCTTTACATTTCCCATTTTCTGCAATAATACTTCCCAGGTAGTTAAACTTGCTGACTTGCTTAATTGTATTGTTTTCAATGTGTAACCTGCAATCAGGTCTCCTAGTTTTCTTACTGACAACCAAGCACTCTGTTTTCTTGCAGTTGATCGTTAAACCTTTCTTTGCACTTTCCTCAACTACTTTATCAAGCAGTTCCTGTAACTTACCCTCCGATTCAGAAATTAGTACTGTGTCATCAGCATAGCGTATGTTGTTCACATTATGACCTCCTATGACGAGGTCTGGCAGACCTTCCAGCTCTCTTAGAATTTCTTCTGAGTACAGGTTGAACAAATCGAGTGAAAAACGCAACCTTGATGTACACCTCTACGAATCTCTGTCAACTCGCTCAACTTGTTGTCAACTCTCATGCAGACCGTTTGCTCCCAGTAAAAATTTTTAAGCAGTCTTATGTCTTTCCCATCTATGTCCAGTCTTTGCAGTGTTTGTAATAGTTCTACGTTCTTTACCTTGTCAAATGCTTTCGTGTAATCAATAAAACACATATACATATCTTTGTGCATTTCAATAGCTTTCTCTGATAACATTCGCACCATTCAAATTGAATTTCTGGTCCCTAAATCTTCTACGAACCCACATTTTTCTTTTTGCCGATTTCTGGTCTCAATTTGCTTCTTGCTCTTGCCATAATGACCTTTAGAATAATCTTTGTGATTTGACTTGCTGTTCTCTTTAGTTCGCATTCTATGGCTTCCGGTNTTCTTTGCACTTTCCTCAACTACTTTATCAAGCAGTTCCTGTAACTTACCCTCCGATTCAGAAATTAGTACTGTGTCATCAGCATAGCGTATGTTGTTCACATTATGACCTCCTATGACGAGGTCTGGCAGACATTCCAGCTCTCTTAGAATTTCTTCTGCGTACAGGTTGAACAAATCGAGTGAAAAACGCAACCTTGATGTACACCTCTACGAATCTCTGTCAACTCGCTCAACTTGTTGTCAACTCTCATGCAGACCGTTTGCTCCCAGTAAAAATTTTTAAGCAGTCTTATGTCTTTAGTCATAGATTTTGTTAATGATGTCTGTGAGTTTATCAATTCGAAATTCCTCTAGTGGCACAATCATTTCTGTCACGATTTTGTCTGGACTAGCTGCCTTATTTCTTATCATCTTATTCACTGTTGCACGCACCTCGGATTTTAATTTAATAGGACCATCTATGCTTTTCCTAATAATTGGCTTCTCACCTCGGTCATCCTGAAACAGTTCTTGTATATATTCTGTCCACCTTTCTAAAATGTTGTCCTTTTCTACGATAATCGTCCCGTCTTTTGCTTTCAAACATCCTCCTACAGAACACGACTTCTTGCTTACAAGCTCTTTGATTTTTTTGTGCATCGAAGATGGGTCAGTATTTTTCACCTCTCAATCTATTTACATTTTCCACTTAACCATGCTTCTTTGGCTTCACCACATTTGTTCTTGATCTCCTTATCTATCTCATTGTATTCTTGGCTATTATGCTTCCCAATCATCTGTCTTTTCTTCATCACTGCCAAGATCTCGTCTGTCATTCATTTATTTCTGCTCTGCTTTCTTTTTATTGAAATGACTTTGTTGGCTGTTTCCACTATGGCAATCTTTAGCGCATCCCACTTTGTTTCTCCCTTTTCTGAAAACTCAGCAAACCTGTTCTTCACAGCTACTTCGTATGTTTTTATCAGCACGGCGTTACTGGAGAGTTTCAAATTGAAGCCTTGGCTTTGGTTTAGCATCTTTCAGCTTCTTTGGTTTCACCATAAGTTTACAGATATCTGGGATATAGTCACTTACGCAATCCGCTCCTGGAAATGCTTTTGATTGTTTGACTGCTTTTCTGAATCTATTATTGATGGTGATGTAGTCCATTTGATTCTTGACATCTCCTTCCTGTCTTCTCCATGTCCGTAGTCTTCTCGGATGTTCTTGAAAGCAAGTATTAGTAATAACCTGGTCGTGTGCGATGCACCACTCTACCCATCTGTCACCTCCCTCATTTCTTGTCCCGAGCCCATGTTGTCCGACTATTCTGATCATTCTGTCCTTATCTTAACCAACTTTTGCATTCAAATCGCCCATAACAATGGCATCTTGTGAGCTGCATTGCCTTTTTGCTGTGTCTAATGTATCATAAAACATCGATTTCCTTCTCACTACTTTCTGATGTTGGTGCGTGTACCATTATTACACAGATATTGAAGGGTCTTCCTTTAAGCTTCACTAGCATCACACGATCTGACATTTCCCAATGTCCTATCAAACAATTGGCTCTCTTTTTGTCCATAATGATTCCTACACCATGCTCATGTTTTTTACCTCCAGAAAAGATAACTCTATAGTCATCCATCATGAAACCTCCCATGTGAACCCATCTCGCTTCACGGATTCCGAGTAGGTTAACATTCAAATGCATCATGTCTTGCTTACATTCTCAAAGTTCCCAGCTTGGAGCAGTGTCCTAGCATTCCATGTTCTGACTCTGATTAATTTCTTATTGCAAACTGACGCTTGATGAGGGTCAGGTGCTACCTGTCGCACAAAGCCCTCCTTACCGAGCGAGGGATCAGTAACTCTAGACGTAACCCCTTTCACGTTGTTTTCTTTTCTCTTTAAGCCACGCATGATTTCTTGGCAAGGATAAGACAGTGGTTTGCCATTGCCTTCTGTCTAGTGTTTTTATTGAGACACCATCTCTAACTAGCTGGCCGTTGGCTAGCAGATGAGCTCCTCTGCCCTTTGTCAGGTCTTGTTTTTAGTCCTGCCGGGTTGCTAGCCACCCTGCACATCTACACACAGTGAGATGGGGAGGCAGGTCTAGTCACCGATTATTCGACCATGAAATAGGTAGTACTGGTTTACATGGTACCAGTAGCAGGCTGAGCCTGACCTGACGCCTACACACACCGTGCACCCACTATTTAACCCATAGATGGGACCCTGACAGGTACTACCACTCTGGGCCAGAGTAGTCCTGGAAGCAATGACAATTAAGGAGTGACTCCACACTCCCCAAAGCTTTTAGAACGCCCGAACTAAAGCCTTGTCACCGGATGCAGTTTAATGTCATAGCCAGGACCCACTGTTAACATAAGCCTGTCCAACAACACAATTTGCAGAGACTAACAACTTACAAGTGAAGACAAGTAAAATCTTTAATAACTGAAAGGAAACGAATGTATAAAAGATCACCACCAATATAAGCATGCATATGTCCCAATGTCTAAGACGTATTGAAATAAAAGAATTATATTGTGATATTTTGAATATCTATTTTCAAGAATTTGGCCAGCATAAAAAATAGTAGAAATAACTGATGTTACACCAAATTACTTTGAGTAAAACTGGAAGTTTCCAGAAGGGGTGTCTACTTTCTGAACATGTAAATTTTTTCCTGAATGTTTTTTTACCTGATATTGTTTAACACCATTTTATGTCACTCTGGTACATTTATCTTTTCATATTTTTAAGTCCTTGCCAGGACGAGCATGATTTGCAGTTTTATTGTATAAAGATTTGTACATATCACAATATTTCCCATGTAGTACATATATTAATCAGAAAAAATAAATAACCAAAAAAGAGTTTCGTTATTGACTGAGTCCTTCTTTCGTTATGTTTTTCCCGAAAATCACAAAGACATGAAATTTTGTGAAAATTTTTGAACTTTAGATACTTGAGGGGCATACCCCCCTGGTCCGACAACCACAATATTCTTTTTAGAAATTGTGTAGGGGTGTGTGTGTGATGGGTATGACATTACTCATGAAAAAATCGTGGATTCACAATTCAAACCAGCTGCAAGGGAAATACGAGCTAAAGACAGTCTGAAAAGAAATAAACAGAAAATTTATCAAATATAAAAATAACCAGTTATTATTTGCTCAACCTTTACATGCATAAATTGCCTATTTTTAAAAACTGTTAATGTTTGATACTTTAATTATTTTTTCAAGCAATGGAGAGACAAAAGATTACGTTGGGTACCTAGCAATTACAGCAATTCAGTGAAGAAAATACAGACTCCTTCCTCACTCATTTGGATACCTACTATCACTCTGGGAAATAAGTATGGAATTGCGCGCCTTTTATTTTTAAGCTCTAGCCTTTCATAATGTTTTTGATGGATATTGATCTGTTTGAATCATTGCCGTAAACTATTTATGTTTTAAATCTCTTATTTATATTTTCGAATCGTTTATCGACATTTTAGTAAGACATGCAGGTCGGTGCTGTGATTATTTAAGTTTAGCGACAGTGGTACCCGATAAGTGAATTTTACTAGCAAAATTAGCCTTTCAGAAGAAATAGGCTTCACTAAGTTAGTGATACGAAATTTGAAGGAGGTATTTCATTCACTGTACATTATATGAAACCTAAATTCTAAGAGAAATCTTTTCGGTATAGGCACTTGTTTTTTATACAGAGGTGGGAACAGGTCAGGTGGGCCAGCCCAATATTCCTTGGAAACGTTCTGTTACTTAATTGCTTTCCACTACGGGACTCCCACTGGTCTTTTGAATTAGACCCAAAAAAATTCCTTTTCTCTTGTTTCACCTGCCTAACTTATGTTTATCTTTTCAAAATGCATGTGCAGTGACGTGACAACCAATAAATGGTTGACTGGTATTAAAGCTCTAAATACTGGGAAAGCACTTAATTCTGATAACAAAAAAATTTATTCATTGATTGGAGCTTCTCTTTAATTATTAGATCTGATCGAAAAAGATACGCTATATTTGAAAACGGATCAAACCCATATAGCCTTGTAGGAGATCCAAAGTGGCTGCAAACCAATAACACTCCAGAGCATAGATTACAAACTGTGATAACTTTTGATTTACAATCGCATGCTACTTGTCACCGAGTATGTGCTCCCTAAAGAACAAGCCAATTTTAGACCTAACCTTTGCACCCTTGACGAGAATGCCTACTTAGTTTTAAGCTATCATGAGAATTTAATCAGACGATCCTGCCAAACTCGCAGAGTACTTTTTCAGCTGGTGCTTTAAACTGCACATCAGCAAAACTGTTTGCAGTGCTGATTGTGAAATGAATGTTACCACCTCGAGTGAGAGGACACTTTTCAACAAGGCTTTTACGTATCTTAAAGCTACATTCTCATACAAACAGAAAGTATAAAATACTTCAACAAAAGTAAGCAAAGCCTGTAACCTGCTGAAGAGGGTGGCAAGTTACCAATAGGGAGCTGCCTTTTTATCTTTTTGACTTTATACTAAAAGCTTCGGTTTTAGCACCACTGAATATTGCTAAGCTGTGTGGTACCAAAGTCACCACTATAAAATTGATGCATCTCTTAACGAAATCCTGACACTGGAAAGTGGGTGCGTTACATCTATTCCCACGGACTCACTTCTAATTCTCTCTGATATTTAATAGGTATACCTAATTAACCTAAACGTACTGTAGTGGAAACTCCTATTTTGTACCAGTGGACTTCTACTCCACTAATAACTGTTCAGCTCAAGAGCAGGTAGGCACTTCCGACTGTAATACACTCTATCTATTGAATAGGATCATTACATGTCCCCGGATCTCTGGGTGCATTTAAGCTCCAACAGACCCTGATGCAATTAAAATTTCCAGATTGGTAAGTACATCCCACTTTTTACGCAAAAACAGTTAGCAAAGCCAGTGGGTTCTGCTGAATTGTATTACCTAAGGCTGCAGTCGATATGTCAGTTTCAAGCACAGATGAAGCTTACGTAAAAATACATAAAGTACGATGTGACGATATGTAGACTCGTCAACGCCTACTGAATTACGACATGATTACGATCACAGGTGATATCAGAACTGTTGACTGTTGACCTGATCATAACATAACAATTGACATGTACTTTGCTTGTTTACACAAATGTATACATACTTATTTTTAGTTGTATATATGTATGCATACGTATATACATACTCCCAAAAGAAAAGAGTCATCAACCTCAAGAGTCCTCAACAACACAAAGACGAAAAGCAAATACAGTTAAATTTACAGATACGCATTTCGCTCTGCAACAGCTCATCAATGCAGCTTGAAACATTTGAATGTGTTAATTTTGTAAGAAGACTGCCATCAATTGCCATTACAAAAATATGTTGGACAAGGATGAGCATGCACACATCCAGAGATTAGAGATTGTGATGGATTGGTAAGCTTAAACCACTAGAGAAGCAGTAAGCGTTGAAAAGTAGCACAAGGATATCGTAACCAATATATATAATATTGTATATATAACTACTGCGAGTACGACGATAAACCGGATACCGCTGTTCCGTCTGGATTTGGGCAAATGAGGTTTCCCTTTGCCAGCTAAGCAAAGCATGTAAAGATGTGGAAACTCAAGAACCAAAAAACTTGGCAATAATAGTAACTGCGGGAGAAATATAACGAGAGAGGCAGATAAGCAAATGATAAGATCCGAATAGCGTTTAGGGTGTCGGCAGAAGAGACATGCTAGAATGTAGAGGTTCAGTATAGCCCAAAAGAAAAGAAAGCAAAATTCAACACATGGCAAGGACTTGAACATCAGAGAAAAAGAATGGAATACAAAAGAGCCATAAGTGCAGGGAAGAGAGCAATCGGATGATTGATGAACAAGGCCTGGAAGGAATGGTACGATCAACGTAAAACACCAGAATGAGAGAGAACTATCCACACTTGTAATATCTTAACGGAGGCAGAGACAATCTGAAAACCATAAACAAAATGTTTTCAGCAGTTGGTTAATGTTGAAAACGACAGTAATCCAGCAGAAAAAATGGAATTTAGTGAAGGCTTAACAGGAAAGATTACAGTACAAGAATTGAAAAAACCTACGAAAAGAAATTAACGAGGGAAGAGCCATGGGGTGCTCAGGATTGTCAATCGGCGTAATGTTTGCTCTAGAAGAAACAGAGACGAAGATGATTGGATACCATCAGACTGAAAAATGAGCTAGCTAGCCTCCATATTCAAGGAAAAGGGTGATCTCCCACAATGTCCTAACTTTGGAGGTACCGAGCTCCCGCAAAATACACAAGAAACCTTGGAAAGGGATCAAAACCAGAGAATATGTTTAAGGTGAATGATTTTCAGTAAAGTTTCAAAAGTTGAAGAAGCAAAAAGGGTGCGGTTCTTGTAGTAAGGTAGCTGTAAGAGAAACTCCTGAAGAACTACTCTTCTACGCTTTTGTTCATTTGAAAAAGGCCTGTGTCCGCATTTCAAGAGCAGTAGTATACTGTTGCCTTACAAAAATAAAAGTGCCAGAACGATTGATCCTGCTGGCTAGGGCAACATACGCCAACTCTCAGACAGTTGGGAGAAGGCCATTTGGACCAAGAGAAACCCTTTAATATCCACATGGGCCTACACCAGGGATCAGTATTGAGTCAATTTCTTTTTATGACCGTGGTTGGGACTATAAGACGAACTTCAGAGGTAACCTACAAAGGAAGTTGGTGTTTGCTGACGATTTAATCATTATAGCACAGTGGGAACAGAAAATACAGGAGTAGTGGTTAAAGTGGCAACGAGGTTTGAAATGCAAGGATCTTAAAGTAAAGACAAAAAAAGCCGAATTGATCAGTAGAAGAGAAAGGGAAGAGTTGAACATCGTAGGCACCAATAACATCAAACTGAAGCAAGTTCATAGATGGGAGGAAGTGAAAATGTCATGGGAGATTAGAAGATGCTAAGAAAAATCAAATTCAAAATCTACAAGGTTGTTGTGAGACATGTTCTTACATATGGCTCTGTCCTATGGACCATCAGAAAGAATGAAGAAAGGCCATTGGAGACGTCATAGATCAGAATGCTATGGAAAATGAATGGAGTTGCAAGGAGTGACAACTTAAGAAATGACAAAATCAGAAAAGAGCTGGGCATGGAGAAAGTACCATTCACGATACCAAATGGGAAGCTGAGTGGTTTGGGCTTTCTTGAGCAACGGAAGGTGGTACCTTGCTCAGGAGACCAATGGAATAGAGGTGAATAAAAAAATGTGAAGACGAAGACCGGTAGGTGATAAACAGACAATGTAAAGCAGGATTTTAAAGCAACTGGCTTAAACGAAGAAGACATTTACGAGCGTTTTATCCGAAGGAGGTGAATACTGATCCTCGACCCAACAATGTAGCTGCATAAGGGAAAATATTGATGATGAAGATGATAATGGTGGTGATTATTATTATTACTATTATCATTACTATTATTATTATTATTATTATTAATATTATTATAACTATTATCATTACTATTATTATTATTATTATTATTATTATTATTATTATTATTATTATATTGTATAAATAAAGAAGGGTAAGTTGGGAAAGACACTTCCTAGTCTAACTATGAAGCAGCTATAGTGCATATGGTAGTGGACTTCCCCCTTCCATATGCTTGCGTGATGTCTAACTAAAATGTAAAGAGTAACAAGATTCTTTATCTTTCTGCGGTAATACGTTTTGAAAAGAAATAGAGCTGCGAAAGCTTTTTCAAGTCAAAATCAGGAAAGTCGGATTTTCTTTTCTGTATTGTTTTCTTAATGGGTTTGATTTTCAGCCTAATTATTCATTTAGGAGCTGCTTTACAAGAGTGGCCCTGATATTGCAAAGAATCAGTTGAACTCAAATCATTCGCAGTTCTTTTTTGTCTGAACATTACTTCAGCAATAACAATTTTCAAGTAAGATAAGATGGAAACAAATTTTTCTTTAATCATCCGAGGAAAGTAGCCGGGGAGGTGGTCATGGGCACNTTATTAATATTATTATAACTATTATCATTACTATTATTATTATTATTATTATTATTATTATTATTATTATTATTATATTGTATAAATAAAGAAGGGTAAGTTGGGAAAGACACTTCCTAGTCTAACTATGAAGCAGCTATAGTGCATATGGTAGTGGACTTCCCCCTTCCATATGCTTGCGTGATGTCTAACTAAAATGTAAAGAGTAACAAGATTCTTTATCTTTCTGCGGTAATACGTTTTGAAAAGAAATAGAGCTGCGAAAGCTTTTTCAAGTCAAAATCAGGAAAGTCGGATTTTCTTTTCTGTATTGTTTTCTTAATGGGTTTGAATTTCAGCCTAATTATTCATTTAGGAGCTGCTTTACAAGAGTGGCCCTGATATTGCAAAGAATCAGTTGAACTCAAATCATTCGCAGTTCTTTTTTGTCTGAACATTACTTCAGCAATAACAATTTTCAAGTAAGATAAGATGGAAACAAATTTTTCTTTAATCATCCGAGGAAAGTAGCCGGGGAGGTGGTCATGGGCACTTGTTCCAGAAACGTCGAGGTATTAAATGATTGTTTGAAATAACCTTCCAAAAATTAGTAGTTAAGGACAAAACTGGTTGATTTTGTCTCCAGTTATGTGTTCCAATGTCAATATTGCTGGCAAAATAGACTCTTTGCATTAATTAACCTTATTTTCTGTCACAGTATTTAAATGAGGTGTCAGTATTTCCTCACGTGGTGGTTCAGTACAACTAAATTATTCAGAAAAGGATACAACTGTTACTGGGAAATACACTCGTAGATAGCCACCAGAAACTCCATAAACAGATTGCCTGTCTCTAACTCTACCGTATCCTGACACCAGATGCAAAGATCAAAGTCCCTCTGAAGGGTACCGTCTGAGCCCCAATTGCTGGGGGAAAATGACGTTAAAACTAAAAAAAAAAAGATGCTATCCACTTTAAAGCTACGAAAGTAGTCTTGATCCTAGAGTAACCACAGTTCGGAAGAAAACGAAAATTATAATAGCTATTAAAGAATACTCGAACGCAAGTGCAATTTGAAGAGTAAGCGTGTAAAAATTGTAGCACCAATCATCCCAAAATTCCGTATTCACTTTTGAATGTGTACAATATTCAAACGTAAGCGCTGCAAAAACTCATTTAGAAACCTATCATTAATTTTTTCTTTTAGAGTTTATTGTAAAATGCCAAAGTAAATAATTGCAATAAAGCAAATGTTTTCTTGTTTATCCTTACCATCTATTCATTCTGTATTTATCTGTTTTAGTTTTTTATATTTTTTTATTGTAGTTTTAGTAGGCCTGTGTTACTTTCAGAGAAATTTCGAGCTGTACGCTTAACATGCGGTTAAGAGCCATTTCTGCAAAGAATGCACACTTTAATGTAGGAGCGATAGTTCCTGTGACAGCAGACAATATTATTATAACACTGGTCAACATGGTTTTTCTGGCAAAGGGTTTTTAAACGAATCCTGACTAAATTTGGGCTGCTGATTACGAATATGAACTCAGTTTTTGTCTATTACATCAGGGTTTCGAGCTATGCAATTTTCCAATTTTTGATGAAAATTACTCATCAACCTATAGCTATATCAAAGGTTTCATAATAAAAACGTGATTTTTTGTAATACATTTTGTGTATTAATAATCAAGGAATAACAAATATTACTAAGTCTATGTACAGCAATCCAAATAGAATGACAGAAAAGAATAGAAAATATAAAAATACATACATATATATATATGTGTGTGTGCGTGTGTGTGGAACACAACACAGATCAGAATCAAATAGCAGTCATCTGAACTTTCTTTTCTTGGCTAATCTCTGATGTACAGTTTTTGGGTTGTTTCTCATCAAGCTCCAGCCATAATCCGCCATTATGTATGAGTCCCACTGGCCTTGATACCGTTCTTCTATTGTTTTAAGATCCTGATGAAAACGCTTCCCTTGTTCCTCACTCACATCCCCAAGACTCTCCGGATAATTGTCCAAATGACTGTGTTAATAGTGGATCTTGGTACTCATTCTATATCCAAGATCTCGCAGGCTCATTAATAGTTCTTCCACGATCTTTTGATAGTTGTCTGCTTTCTTACTCCCTAGAAAATTCTGCACCACATTACAAAATGCGTTCCAAGATCTTCCTTCTGTCTCATTCATGGATGTGATAAAGTTTGGATCTCTCATAAGTGTTCTAATTTGGGGTCCATCAAATATACCAGCCTTTTCTTTCTCTTCGCTAAGGCCAGGAAAAGTTGAACATATATAGCTGAAACATTCACCACTGTGATCAAGAGCTTTGACGAACTGTTTCATCAATCCAAGTTTTATGGGCAAGGGAGGAAAGACAATGTTCTTCCTATCCACTAGAGGATCATTGATGACATTCTTATCGCCAGATGTCAAACTCTGTCCCTGAGCCCATTCATTCTTCACCCAATGCTCTGCTGTAGCTCTACTGCCCCAGTAACACAGGAAACAGAGGTATTTTGTGTATCTTCCTTGCTGACCTAAAAGAAAGTTAACCATTTTCAAATCCATACAAATTACCCACCCATGAACATGATAATGCAACCTCTCTAGAACAATCTTGATGTTGTTATATTCTTCCTTAATTTTTACAGAATGACCTATTGTTACCGAGCCATACTTTTTTCCATTGTGTAACAGAACGCATTTTAAACTTTTTTTGGAACTGTCAATAAAAAGCCTCCAATCCCTTGAATCATAAGCTGGAGGTCCTAAAAAGGGAAGTAACCCTTCTACATCAGTACAATAGACAGGCTGGCCATCTTAATGGAAGTGCTTCCGCACTTCTGCTTCCCTGTTGCGATAAAATGAAACACTTGTGCCGGGTTTCAACATTCGATTCTCTTGTAGTCTTGACTCAACAGTTCAGCAGACTCTTTTGGTAGCTAAAGATCTCTAACCAAATCATTCAAAGCCTGCTGAGTAAACAGAATTGGTTTGTCACTTTCTTCATCACAGGGTTGAAAAATATCTGTACTGTCGTCTTCATAATTAGAAGAAGGTGAGCAGAGATCTGTGTCATCAATTTTTGGAAGCTCAATAAATATTGGTACAGGTGTTTCTTTACTATGGGCAACTGGTCGAATAGCTGAAGGAATACTTGAGTACTGCAAATATTGCTTGTTTTTCTTATTGAAACCTTTTTCATTGACAAGGCAGAAAAAACAGCCATCTAAATGATTGCTTGGTTCTCTCCAAACATAGGCACTCCAAAGTGGAGTTTTGTATTCTTTCCTTGAGACCATGATCTCAAGGTCTCAATACAGGTTTTACACACTTTGTGAGGAGCCCAATGCTTGCCTTGGTCTCCAAGTGGTACTTTGAAGTAAGCCAAATACACACTCTTAAAAGTCAGTAATGTTGTGCCTCTGATTCTTCAAAGTAAAGCTCCCATAGATGTAGCAAAATATATTTGGATCACTTGAGTACTGTCTTCTGTAAGATGCAGAGACCATTGTTAGGTCAGTAACACATCTTGCAGACAAGAAAAAATTTGTTAGCTACTTGAGTTGTTCCTTGAATTTCTACCCAACCTCCCACACCTTAGGCATTGTTTAAAAAAAATCCAGCAGAATAATAACAATAAATAACTAAATTTAGTGATAAAATGAATAAAAAAACACTACCTGCAAATGAGTGTTGTGTACGTTGATATCTGTTTGTTTACTTTCATATCATAAAAAATGGTTAAGTTATGCATGTTCTAAGAAAACAAAAATTTTCTTCAGTTTATTGGGAGATTAAATGAAAAGTAAATTTACCAAAATGAACCATGTAAGCTGGCCTTTTTTTATACACTATTTGATAGGATATTATTTTCTTAAAAAGTCATGAAAAAATATAAATATGTATAGCGCAAAAACTTGATGTGATGGGGAAAGTCTAAGATGAGATTTGAATTCAGCACCCTCAATTTAATCTAAAACTGTTCTCAAATTCCATGCCAGAGAAAACACATTTGTTTAGCAGTGTTATTGTTATTATTATAATTATTATTGTTATTACCACGTTTGTTGTTGTTGTTGTTATAGAATATTGTAGCAAGTCTAACTACTAGGGACTGCATCATCTTCTGGTGTTGTTTCTCAGGGCCGGATCAGTTATAAGTGGAGGGATTCTCCAAATTTGTTTTCAAAGTTATATCCAGATACCATGTAAACCAGTCAAAATATTCCTGACTTTACAAACATGCACGCAGTATTCATACATACAGGAAAAAGGGGGGAAATGAAAGTTTAAACACTTTAACCATGTTTGATTCTTAGACAGATTGACAACATATCATGGCATATTTTTGGGGGTGGCAGGAGGCTTTCGGAAGCCCTGGAAGCCTCAGATCCGACCCTGCTTCTCCTTGAGATTTTCCTTTAGATAATACTCAAAGTGTTAATACTGTTGCAGTAAGACTCCATTTTCTCTTTCTTTTCGTAAACTTTGTCTCTAGTTGTCTACATGAAAGAGCTACCAAAAAGTGAAAAAATTGTAAAAAGGTTAAAACATTTTTTTAACTTACAAAATCTGTCAATTATCAGTCAAAATTCTTTGATTTTCTCATTATCAGTAAGATGCAGATCATTAAACAACATGACAATGAAATGATTCACGTAAATTGGAATGGAAGATGCCAACTCACATTTGCGAAGACTTTGGAAATATCTTGTAATTTACATTCAGTTTTCTACCCAAAGCACAACCACAATTGCAAGTTTGAGTTCATGGTACCACATGCAGATTTGCCCTTTTCAGTAGTCAACACTATGTCGTCAATAAAGGATTTTAGTGGCGGGGAGGAATGGAAGGTAAGAAAAGGAAGTCAAAGAGATTATTTTTGGCTTCTTTCGCTCCAGTCAGAAATTATGAAAAATTTGTTTAAGGATGGGTGGGTGGGGATGTTGGGAAATAAAAGAAGATAATACATCAATTCAAACGCTCTTCTTTTTTTATTAAAAACCCGTATTCTGACCAATTTTTGTATTTGGATTTTATACTACACTTTACAACTTTTATATGTCTCTGCCGTACTACTCCCAAAAGATAAGTTGACGACAGACGAAAAGCAATTATAGTTAAAACCACCATCACCAAATAACAACCTATTTCAAGGAAATGAGAAACAGAAATCCATTACAAGAAAAGGTTCCAAACAAGGCATGAAGGTATTTAATATAAGACTCTAAAAGATTAGAATTTAAGAGTGAATGAATTCACATCAGGTTTGAAAGAATTCACGCCGTGAAAATAAAAAGCAACAATGTGATTAAAGTTCATCATTTCGAGGTGAAAGCCTGAGATCACAGAAAGACTTCTTTAATGTAGCAATTCTAATGTTTACCTTGCCAGAAACTCCTTTACTGGCACTCGACTGAATTAGAATTTCAGAATAAAAAAACACAAGTGAAGTGGGATTTTGTAATTACAGAGAATAAAGAAAAGATCGAGTTATCCTGTCATATTCGATGTTTGATGAAGAAACAAAATGGAACGAAAGAAGCTGAAACAAAGTAATTGGGAACCAAAATGCAAGTTTTTGAGAGGAAGTTCATTGTAGGAATGACAGGGAAAAAGCAAGAATGTAACAAGGCCTGCAGGGTAAAACAAGAGAAAGATCAATCAAATTTGTGACTCGCCCTGTCCCAGTGATACGAATATGCATTTTAAATGATAACTTTGTATCTGATCATGTAAATATTGAGTTAGTGAAAGCAATATCCATGAAATAATGAGTAATTGAATATATTTCAATGCATTAGCAGCAGCATCAGTAATTTATAACTATTTGTAAATATTGTATATTGTCATGAATAAAAAAAAGAAACAGTGTAATAAATACATCAATGATCAGAAAATACAGATCAACGACAGTGTGTAAGCAATCAGATTGGTTACAACATGATGATAAGCTTTCGGCTTTAAATTCTTCCTTCACATCAAATTATGGCCGAATAAGTTCTTACCAAATAGCTTCTAAGGTTAATCCATATTGTTCACCCCGGGTATTAGCAGGCAAAATTTTGATGTCATTCACCGTAACTTCTTCCAGACTCCCACACAATCTCAGGTGTTTGTCAACAGGTTGAGATGGCTTCTTGTTTTTTTGAGTAAACATCAACAAAATGTATCTATTTACTGTTTTATTTCTTAGTTATAAAATTCATTCTTTTTGTGCATGGCTTACCGGTAATGAGACCATGAGCGTATATTTATGGTCTAATTACCGGTCCATACTGTAATGGGTTTTATAAGGAGCCGTGGCTTAATGGTTAGTGCACTGCACAGTAGCCAAGAGTTCCGGGTTCGATTCCCCGAGCTGTCGAGGAGAATTTAGAACTTTGCGAAAAGAAAAAGCCATTGGTTGGCGTCAGGAAGGGCATCCGGCCAAAAAATCCCTCACTACCAAATCAAAGTCCCTGTGAAGGGCACCGTCTGAGCCCCAATTGCTGGGAGAAAATGACGTTAAAACTAAAAAAAAACAAAAAAACAAAAAACAAAACTATAATGGGTTTTATGATAGTTTCCACTCTCTTAATACAAAGGCTACTGCTCACTAAGGGAGATTGTAATGAAGTAATTTGTTGGCAATAGCAATTGATTTATATATACGTATAAGAGACAAGGTACAATACTGCTCACTAAGGGAGATTGTAATGAAGTAATTTGTTGGCAATAGCAATTGATTTATATATACGTATAAGAGACAAGGTACAAAAGGAATAAATTAAGCCAAGATATACAAGTGTAACTTGTATTTGAGTCTTAAGTTGAACTACTGCTTATTCCTGTGTTTTTATTGCTTCAGTGCTCGAATTCGATACAACATTTCATAACAAGGATGCTGCAAATATTCTGTATGCAATTAAACATGATACCTTTTTTGTTAATTATTAACTATACCATCATCCACTCATTCATTCATTCATTTGTTCATTCATTCATCCAGTTATTGAAATATTGACCCTGTTTTTTTTCGTTCCTCTTTTCTTCAGACTCATATTTATCACGCTTTTACTCATTAACAGTTTTATATATTCAGTTATTTTTTATTATTCTTTTTATTATTTCGACTGATATTGTCCTTAACTATAGAGGACGAATGAGCTTTTCATTGAAGTAATGTGTGCCACTACTTCCAACATTTATATTGACATTAACGCTTAAATCATCATTAATATTAAGATTATCATTGTATTTCCATTGATAATTTTGATGGATGTTGAAAAATAATCCTCCGTTTCATATTGCAAATAATTGTTGATCATTAGTTCTTTGATGTTTTGGTAGTGGCATTGGTATGAAATTGATAACGAATTTTTAATTGATACGGAGATTGATACTGAAGCTATTGTAAACTAAGAGTATGCTTGAAATTCCTATCAATTTTACCATGGTAGTGACACAACTTCGAAGCCTTGATTCTGGTAGCTAATATTGTCAATGAAGTGTTGCCAATGAGGTATTGTTAATGCGGTATTGCCAATTGATACTCTACGTTTATATTGTAAATCATTATTAAAATTCATAGTGTTACTGATTCCTGTTTTAACAGGATATCCGGATTTTATGAACGAAAGTGATATTTCAACTTATGCAAATATTAATACTTGCAGTAATGACTTTAATACCGAGGTTTTGATTTTGTTAACCAGTATTGACCTTGATGATTATAATAATTATTTTCTAATTACCTTTGTAGTTATCAAATATATCAAGAGAATTCTCTTCATCCAATGGGATAACACATATTTACCTGCAAATTAACTTTTATCGTTCATCAATAGCAATTGAAAGGCAAATAGCATTTTCTTTACTTTTGTCAGTAACACTGGTGTTGCTGAGTTTCAGTATACCATTAATGTTCACTGAAAGAATGTTGTTTACTTTATTAACTTTGGTGATAATCATTCCAATAAATGACTCTATGGTTCGTTCTCTCACTTCTCATGGCAAAGGAAAGTTGTTTACAGATATCGTTTATTGGTATCATTTTATTAGTTGGTTCTACCTTTTATACTCTGCATTGATTTTATTATGCATTAAAAAAGAAGATAGAGACCTGTCCCATTGGGCTGTGGATTTGTTATTTAACAGACCAAGAAATTGTCTTCGATATACCAAAAGCCACTTAGGCAAAACAGGAGAAAATGAATATGATTCAAATAATGCTGATATATATGACTTTACAGTTAAAGCTTGTAATGGCAGAAAGGAAAGTGAAATGCCCTATCTTCACCAGCATGCAAAAAAGGGAGGAAGTGACAAAGAGTGTACCACTATAAATAAAACCCAAACAATCAGCTCAGAAAATCGTATAGTGACAATACTTAATGTTCTTGGTTTTGTTATGTTTTTGATTCTATATACTATTGTCACTCTAATCCTTGGTATTCAGTACTTTTAAAAAAATATGTGATCGGAAAAGGAATAAAGGAAAAGTGCTAGTTCACAAGTGTCTTTTTGTAGTAATTTCTGGGGTAGTGTTTTGATACTGAACAAATTTTCATTTATATTTATTCCATGTGGTTAAATTATTCGATCTGCAGTTGGTGCTAATTGAGAGCTTAATTGTTAATTTATTTATTTGTGAAATTGAATTGACAATATATGGCACCCGACATTTGGAGCAAAATATGGCACATTTTTATATACTGTCACAAAACTTGCTTCGTTGTAAACCAAAGCTCATTGATTTTAAGAGTCCTAAAATAAATAGTAGTTAGGAGTGAATTGTTATTTTTGTGAAATATACATAATCAGTGGCACGTAATTTGCCATCTTTTTTCTTTTTTCTGCATACAATTGTCCATAGAGCGTTTGCTCAGCCAACAATTCCCTCGTGAGAAAATGTATTTAATTAAATCTGAACAATTATATTTCCGTTGTATTTCTCTTTTACTCATTCCTTTCTTTATATTCGTCAGTTTACCCAAATTTGACTGTTGTGCGGAAGATGTCAAATGTGCTTCTTAATGCTACCATTTGAGGTTCTCCACGTTGCCTGTCAGTTTCCGATGAATTTCATTCAAAACATTTTGTACAGCGTGTGTCGAGAAGATCCTCGAATGTATTAGAACGCGAAAGATTGCACGAAAAGATCATGAAATATTACATCATAAATAATGTACAGTGGAACCTCCCAACAGCGGACATCCCGAATGTCGGACACCTCAAATTAGCGGACAGCACAATCATTCCCAGATTGCATTCACCTACAACTCCAATGTAAATACCTCCCAGTAGCGGACAAAAATAGCGGACACCTCCAAGTAGCGAACACAATTCTCATTCCCCAATTGGACATTTTTTCTAAAAATTACCTCTCAATAGCGGACAGGCTCAAAATGTAAAAAAAATTGTGGCTTTTATTTCTTTATTTTAAGCATTTTTTCACTTTTTCATTTACATAGCTATCGATATTTCCTATAGTTTTCTCGACCCAATTCAGGGCTTTGTCTTTGCCATCGAAGATATATCTAACAGGGATTTCTAAACCATATCCTGCATTACGATTAACTCGTTTCCCTGTAACTGAAACTATTATTGTATGTTTTGGCAGTGAAAGAAATTTTCTAAATGTCTATGAATATATCATTGGGGCATGACCAACCACACGAGGTCCAACATGGTCACAGTGAATTATTGCCACAGCATTTTCGTCGTGTAAGTTATCCTCTTCTATTACACAACTCAAACTGTCGTCACCTATAACTGGTTTCCACATGTTCATATAAGCATGGTAGCCACGAGCATACGAATCATGATAAAAAAACTGATAGACTTTTGTCAAGTATGATAGGAATTTCGACGTCGAAGGGAATACCCATAATTTTCTCTTTTACAGCAAAAGTTGTTGTGTTTACACTGTAACATGAAATTCGAATCTCCAATCTGTTAATAATCGAACGTTTATCAAAAGCGAACAAAAACCAAATTTATTTTACTGTAGACATTACATATACTGTATTAACTTTCGTGGCTTTGTCTAAACAGCCAACTTTGTGCTGGAATGAAAAAAACACGTCTAACCTTGCAAGAAAAGATAGAAATTTTAAACTTTTCGAGAGACAATCCTAAAAAACGTTGCAGAGATATGGCTGCTCAATTTCACATTGGCAAAACGTCTGCAGCATCAACACCAAAAGACAGCAAAAGACTTCGAACAGAATACGAATTATTCAAAGGCAACTTTAAAACAAAGTGTACTGGACAATTTAGTATTATTTATGAAACATTTTACAAGTGGTATGGAAAATGCTGTGCGGCAGGTCTTTGTCCGTTTTGGGCAATGTTGTAAGAAGAAGCGTTGAAAATAAAGGAGACTCTAAATGACCCTTCGTTAGACACTTTTACAGCTTCGAATGCGTGGCTAGAGAAATGGAAACTTTCTTATGGTATTCGAGAAACTCGTCTTACGGGAGAAGCTGACGATGATCCAGTAGCTACAGTAAAGTCCCGGATTGAAAGAATTCCTGAATTGGTTGCCGGCTACAAAAAAGAAGACACATGGAACAGGGACGAATTAGGTCTGTTCTTAAGCTCCTTCCTGATAAAGGTTTAATAGGAAAGGCAGCAAACAAACTAAAACACGTCTTACTGTTGCAGTTTGTAAATGCTAATGGTGAGAAGGTTGATGATCCTGTAATTACATGGAAAAGCAAAAAACCTCGATGTTTTAAACAGTTGAAAACTAAAGAATATGATCGACCATTGGGTGTTTATTATTTCGGAAACAAAAAAGCGTGGATGAATGGTAAAAAAATGTCGATTGTTTTAAAACGTTTAGATTCGAAAATGAAATCACGAAATCGCAAGGTTATTTTGTTTTTAGACAATGCTAGCAGTCACCTAGAATCCATTGAGAAAAATTTGTCACACATAAAGCTAGTGTTTCTTCCCCAAAACACGATATCGAGGCTGTAACCTTTGGATGCCGGGATAATAAGAGCGTTCAAATTAAAGTATCGTAAACTGTTAATGCGATACGTAGCTTCAAGAGTAGACGGAAGCAAAAGAGCTACAGATACCATGAACGATATCGATATTTTAAAGGTAATTAACTGGGTGAAATATGCAATGGGAGAAGTAACGTCTGATACAATAAAGCATTGCTTTGAAAAATGTGGCTTTCCTATTAGTGATCTGTTAGTTACTAGTCAAGAATACGATGGAGAGTTCGAAAGGTTGTTCGAGGAAATATCAGAAAAATGGTCTGTCGATGACTTTGTTGGTGTTGATAATAACGTACCAACATCATCAGAAGAAATTGCTATTACAAAAATAGATTGGCGCGAAAGCATTAGAGAAGAATGCATGTAAGAAGTATTGCATGGAAAATTTGTTGTTGATTCTGACGAAGAAGATGAAAACGAGTTACAAGAATGGAAATGCCCCTTGAAAAATGAAGTAACGGCTAAAGAGGCATTATTTTGTTTCGATATAGTTAACACTTTCGCAACATACGTCGGAAATGATGAGCTGCAGAAAAAGTTAGGCGATATTATATCAACAGTTGAAGGACTGAGTATTCAAGCGAAAAAGCAGGCATCTATTAAAGACTTTTTCCAGTAATTATGCATGTAATTTATACTATTTTAACATAAAATGATGTTACATCAACCTCACAAATATTTTTAATTAATATCCCATATTGCCTTTTTAAGTCAAGAGGAGCCTAAATTCTAGAAATTTGAAATTTTCTGACAAAACCTCCCAATAGCGGACAGATTTTTTCCCCCGTAGGTGTCCGCTATTGAGAGCTTCTCGTGACAAAGCACATGTTATTTGAGACTTCAGCAATTTCTTTTGTTTCTATTGTTATTTAAATTTTATTCTTTGTTTGAAGGCTCGAAATATTTGACGTAAAAATAAGGGAAAATGTTGTAATATTGATGAAGTAAAGATTAGAGATAAGATGAAGAAAAGAAGTACTGGCGAAGAATTGTGAATTGTTATTTTACGACTGATACGACGTCTAACGAAAGGAAAATTTCTACAAATACGCTTCCTCGCCTTTGAGCCTTTCGTTTTAGCGTGCTTTCTTGTTCTCAATGCACCAATCACGAATGATTTTTTCTAGTTTTTTTGTTTTGTTTTGTTTTTTTTGTCTTTCACCCTAACCAAGGCTTTGGTGCCACTTAAGTGGAGAGGGTTACTTTAATTAAAATATTTTCTTGTACTTGTTACTCTTTACATTTTTTAACATTTCTTCCCTTTCCCAATTCCATCTCCAAACAACATGTAAACAGGTATAAACTAATCCTGCAACTTCCGCAATCAACCTAGTTCTATCTTTAAACCTCCGATTTTTCAGTCTGTATAAAACATGACACAGTTTTCAAATGACACTGTCGATACTTAGGAATTTTATTATTAGGATTATTATTAATGTTATTATTATCATTATTTTTATCATTATTGGCATAGCATTAGTGTACTTCACTTCTCACACAGCGTCATTTTTGGCTGCTATGTATTCATTGGATAACAGATCAAGGTTCTTGCTTTCAGCTACCCAAGATTTTGTTTACAGTCTTCGCGGTACCCGACTGGCTCATTTTCTGCAGTAGTTCTTCTTTGCATTCAATCTCTACCTCCTCAGCGATTGCTCAAATGTCTTGTCACTTGTATTTTGAGCTCATATGGCAATAAACATTAGGCAATAACGTGGTCAATCATTTCAGACTGGTGGAACGAAAATTTGTTTTGTTAAAACAGCACACTTATTTGAAATGAACAAAGTTTCTGAAAGCTACAAATGTTATTGCCAACTCTGTCAATGTACCAAAAACGCCTGACTTTAATTAAACGATAAAAGTGAAAAAAAGGAAATTGGATTAGCATGGCTGTAAGACAGAGAGCTTACATTTAGAGCTAACATTACTTTGAGAGAAATTGCTAGTTTAAATATGTTTACGAGTTTATCAGCTTTAAGGTGTCAGCACTGTCCCTTTTACTACTAATTTGGACAGAGCTTTAAGCATTTCCTGAAAAAATTCAAGACTTGGCCAATCAGAAACCTATGTCTCAGGAAAACCTTGCATCTCGTCATCGATCTTTCTGAGAAGAAGGAGAAGCTTTCCTCCAGTTCCTCTGTGATCATGCTATAGGGAGTAGCTTAGTGATAACAAGTTTTTCCTTGAATATGGCCACTTATTCTTCCCGAAAATTGAAAAGAATAAAGGCTTAACAATCAGAGAACAAAGGTACTGTTTAAGAAGAAACTGGACCCTTACAGATGGCATCTTTATTTAAGTTATTGGACACGAAGATTTGAAAAAGTAAGTGGAATGTCTCTTTTACCCTTTGAAACACTGGAGCTAAATATGGCCGGAGATTATAAATTATCTTCCTTTTTGCCCGCATCCATCTTCTTTCTTCTTTTCCGTTCGGCTGCTCACATTTCAAGGGTCGCCACACACAATCCTTCTCTTCTACAAGACTCGATCCATCCTGTGACATCACTCCAACTTTATCCTTTGCATATCTTCCTTCAGATAATTGTTCCATCTCCTCTTTAGCCTCCCTCTCCGTGTCGTGTCTGGTACTCACATCTCCGTCTCTTTTCTCCGACATTCTGCTGCTGCCTCCTTTCCATAATCTCTTTTTTTCTCTTTCTCTTTTCGCCTGCGCCGATGTTGTTGCAAAATGCAGGAAGGTAAGGACGTTCTTTCAAACGCATTGCAACTTTATTATTATTATTATTATTATTATTATTATGTTATTTATTTAGTCAGGTTGACTATTTCAGGAAAAATACAATTTCTGTTATCAACATAGGACCTGAATAACAAATAAAAAATTACAAAATAAGAATAGATAAGACAAACAGAACCTAAATTCCAAATTAAGGGAAAAGGTATTAGATACTTGACATGAAAAGGCATAAGGCACTTGGCACACAATTAATTCAAAGCAACTGAAATGTAAGGCATCAAAGTTTTAAAACGTAGAATGTAAACAATAAAGAAATTTAATCAATCATCATGAAATGAAAAATTTTAAAAATAGAAAAACAGTTNGTTATCAACATAGGACCTGAATAACAAATAAAAAATTACAAAATAAGAATAGATAAGACAAACAGAACCTAAATTCCAAATTAAGGGAAAAGGTATTAGATACTTGACATGAAAAGGCATAAGGCACTTGGCACACAATTAATTCAAAGCAACTGAAATGTAAGGCATCAAAGTTTTAAAACGTAGAATGTAAACAATAAAGAAATTTAATCAATCATCATGAAATGAAAAATTTTAAAAATAGAAAAACAGTTAGAAATTAAAATTATTAACAACTTTTTTAAAATTGAGAATAGACGCTTGACACCGTGCGTTATCTGGAAGTTGGTTGAACACGACAGTACCTTGATAAGCAGTTGACTTTCTCATAGCTTCGGTGTTACATTTTGGGAGTCTAGGAGTGTTCATATTTCCTCGCGTACCAATTTCATGGACAATTTTCTCAAGCTTGACGTTGTCGATGGTTTTGAGGTTATTGATGGATTTGAAGACGTCCACAGCAAGTTTCCGTTTCCTTTGCACCATAATTGATGGCCAGTCTGAAGCATTTTGACCGACAATACGTTTAGCTTTGTTGTTGAGACTTTCGAAGCGACCAGACCATGTTTTACTTTGACCGAGATGGACATCAGAACAGTAGAAAAAAATTGGCTTAATTGTTGAATTATAGATCCTTTCTGCTACAGATGGGGATAACTGATGTCGAATTTTCTGAGGCAGTCTAATTCTTGAACCAATTTTCTTTGCAGCTTTTGAAAAGTGATGTGATAGATTGAGGGACTTATCTATAGTTACACCCAGGAATTCATATGAGGATGGTTGGTTAATGGTTGTATGATCTATTGTGATGTTGCATTCAGCTTTGGCAGCTCTGCATCCATAGAGAACGAATTCCGTTTTATTTTTCTTTAGGTTTAATACTAGACAATTCTCTTTGATCCATAATTGGAGTAATTCAGCTTTGATATTGATAGTATTTTCGATGTCTTTAATCGGAACCGATGAATAAAAGATGACTGTATCATCGGCATACATTAGGACGGAACATTTACTTAGCTGTAATTGAATGTCATTGATAAGTATGACAAACAGCAATGAACCCAAAATTGATCTCTGAGGGACACCGTGGGTAATTTTTGAAGAACTCAAATGTACTCCATCAAAGTTAACAAATTGATCTCTGTTAAATAAATAATTAGTTCTATGCCGGAGATCCCACAGAATGGTAATTTATGTAGGATGCACGAATGGTTTACAGTATCGAATGCTTTGGAGAAGTCCATATACAAGACACCAGTGTGTCGTTTACGGTCCATATTTTGACGGATGCTATTTGTAAGTTGTGCCACAGCATTTTTCTTAGAACGGTTTCGACGAAAACCGAATTGAGCAGGTGTCAGTAGATGGTTATTTTCGAGATAATTCGATAGTTGTTGGTGTGCAACATTTTCAATTACTTTCGATAAAACATTTAACACAGATATGGGTCGGTTATTTGTAAACTGGTTCTTTTTCCCTGACTTAAACACGGGGGTTACTTTTGCTGACTTTTCTACAGTTGGAATGACACCCATCTGGAAGGAGATGTTAATAAGAAAGGATACAGGTGCTGCTAATTTCTCAGCTGCATCTTTAATCAATGTTGCTGGTAAATTATCTGGACCAGCCGCTTTAGAGCTTCGAGAATTTTTCTTGAGAATTTTCAAAACGTCAGATATTTCGACTAACTTAAACTCAAATTTTTTGTTTTCCGGATTAATATTTCGGAGGTACTTCAAACCGTTGAATACTTTCCACGAGGTATCACTAAGAGTGATAATTTTCCCCGCCAGCTTTTTACCGATACTCGAAAAAAAGTTACAGAACTCATATGCTATTTGTGATTTTGCACTGATATCATCCTTTCCAACTTGGTACACTTTACTTGGTTGCTCAGTGTTTTTCGCTGGAAAAGTTTTTTTGATTAGCTTCCAAAACTGTCGTGGCTTATTGTTATTTTCTCTGAAGAGCGATCTCGTAAAATTGCTTTCGCTTGGCGGATGAGATAAGTGACTTTGTTTCGTAGTCGTTTATACGAATTCCAGAAAGCGATATCGTTTGTTTTCTTAGCTTGTCGTAAGAAATGGTCTCTTGAGTTCAATTTAGACTTGATTTCTTTATTAAGCCAGTTATTTTTCTTGCCTCTAATACGTTTTTCAATTGTTGGTGCATTTCGATCAATGACAGATGTTAAAATTAGCTTAAAGAAGTTCCAAGCATCGTTAAAGTTATGTTTTTGAAAGCAATTTTCCCAAGGTGCGTTTCGGACAGCTAATTTAAATTGATCTTTGTTATAATTTCGGTAGTTGCGAACAAAAATATGACGTGAATACTTCTGAACATGCATTTTATAAACAATTCCTATGAGATCTTAGTCACTAAAGCAGTTAGGTCAAATAATCAATTTTGCAATTTTACTTTCATTGTTCACTATAGAAACATCAATTAATGTTTTACTGATAGGAGTTGTTCGTGTAGGTTGATTAACAATCTGTTTCAAACCAGTCATGTTAAATGTAGATTTAATATCACCTTGATCTCTAGGCACAAGATAGTTGCAATTTATACCTCCTGTGATTATAATTTCTTTGTTTTTATCGAGAGCAATTTCGAGCGTTTTGTCAAGTTTTTATCTTTTCTCTTCTAAAAAAGAGAAAACCTCTTCTTAAAAAGAGAAAAGGTTGTTGGTGTATTCTTTTTTAAAACAAAGCAAAAATTTCACAGACTATGGATTATTCATTGTAGGCTACACTAGAGTACTAAATATCTATTACCACCGAAGAAATGGAACAGAGTTTGTTTTGGAGAGCAAATACAAATTTTTTCCATGTTGAGTAATACTTTACTGGATTAGATTTGAGGACAATATAAAGAACATTGTGAGTATTGCTAGGGTAGCTAAAGAGACAAAGAAAGGGAGAATTGAAGAATATTCTTTAGAGGTATCATGGCAGATCGTTTTAGCGAGCAAACCTTTTGACGATAATGGTAACACAATACTTTCATATATACCACTGACCACCTTAAAAACAATGGCGACTCTGAATCGTACCATGACGTGCTATTGAACCTGATGACGCATGTCATCTCGAAACAACAATGCGTATCAGGGCAAACCAAGCTATTACTTCAATTGAAAGTGGGTATCATTTAGTATAAATCATGGATTGGTAAAATCCATATGTAATGTACTGTTTTACTTGATGATAGTAATCCCAGACCAGATTTAGGCTTTCCTTAATCCCTGGCGTCACATGAAACTATATTTCATATTGTACCTGTATGTACAATATGAACTCATTAAGAGTCTGGCTACAATTATAAACTAATTGACCTTTTTAGGGCTACCTTTGATATTAATGATTTCAAGTTACATTTCCCAGAAAACACGTAATAGAGGGATGGTGCTTTTGATGTTAAAATTAAGCAGTCGTATTCTGTTTTTCTATCTCAATGTATCTTTTTTTCGAATTTGTATTAATTTGAACTAAAACGATTGTATGCATTGAGTATGCATACAATCGTTACATATGCATACATGATGGCGGATTATGGCACACACACACACACACACACAAATTTGGATGACAAATTTTTATACAAAATTGCCCACAAAATATTGCTCAGGAGTGATCTCCGAGCTTTCTACGAAAAAAATTTCAGTTCCTCGTTAATTAGAAGTGCCTTAAATTAGAAGAATCACGGTAGAATTACAAACGTAATTGTTAAGTTTTCTCACACTTGGTGGGGATTTGATAGCGCAGTGAGCGTTGATTAATTCAAAGTCAAGACTATAGAAACTGGCTTTAGTCACTTCCTCTATAATTTGCGGTACTGGCACTTAAAATTCAGTAACACATAGATAAATTTTTCATACTTAACCACTATTTCATTATCATAAGAACTCTATTCTAAAGAGTGAACCATCGAAAAGGTTTGACTGAATTATCAGTGGGTTTAAACATTAAAAAGAACAATTTGCAATAGTAAAAATCTTCAAAAAGGAAATTGAGGACTGCATGTTATTCGAAATTAAAAATACAAAAATAAAATAATTTAACTACAGGGGAAAAAAAATCACTTCGATTAAGATCACTAATTTGGTTTCACAAACATGTTTGAGTAGTTTCAGCATAAAACATTTGTTTCTAATAAATGATCTGACGATATCCACAAGAAAAAAGGAATCCAATATATAACAGTTTTCTTCACCTTAGCCTTTTCTACATGTAATAAAATTCCCATCCGTCAATATTAGTAACACCAATAAAATATCTTCGATTTGCAAATCCTCAATCCAGAATACTATTTCACTTTTCACAGTTAAGAATATCAATGGGTCATTTCGACAGACAAAGACTCCATCCAGATCATTCTCATAGATGGGATGCAAGCAGAAAGCCTCCTCGTCGCGCATCCCGGGAAACGCTGAGAATCCAACCTTCAGTCGGCCAATTTCTGCCAGACCCGCAACAATCGACAATCAACGCTATATCAACGCTACCCGCGGCATACGATCAACATGCCTTCACACCAGAGTCAAAAACATGGGTTCTTTTCAGAACCGGCACTGGCTGTCGCCTCCTTTAATATTGAAGGATATACAGACGTGAAGGCAGACCTGCTTGGACAATCTATCAAGGACTATGACACAAGCCGACGACCGGCCTTGCCCGGAATGAAACTTATTGCTGAGATTCGACACCAGATTCTCATAGATGTCATGTGAATGAATTTACTTTTACTTGTTAACCTACTTCAATTTCAATAAATAACGAAAACAAAAGGGAGGGCAAAAGGAAGTCTTCACCGTCATCCAAAGTCACTGGCTTTCCAGTAACAACTACTTTACATGAGCTCAGTTCATCAGCTCTGAGAAAATAAAATATCGTTTTTGCAAATTTACCAGATTTTCCAAGCAGTAAATGCCCAACGTAAGGGAAGAAATTTTGGCGGATCATTTAATCCGCCAAATCTGACACAATTTGGCTGAATTAATTTTGGCGGACGAGAGAAAAAATCAAATTCGGCGGGAATTAATTTTGGCGAATCGCTGAGTAATGCATTTATTTAACACATTGAAAAGCGAGGATAATTGAGTCACACTCCAATCAAGAACCAATATTGTACATATTGATTAGCTTGAAAATAAATGTAAGCCTTAGAAATGAATAATTCTTACTTCAAAGGCCTATGTAAAATAATTGACAAATTAGAAAAATCAAATTTGATGGGAATTAATTTTGGCGGATTAAAAAGATTTAAATTGGGCGGGAATTAAATTTGGCATTCATTTTTTATCACTTTAGACACAATGTAACTTTCAAGATAGTTGTTGGGGAAAGAAATTCTGTTCAATCTGAAATGGTAGCCTCTTGGTTCGAAACCACTTTGCCGACAATTCTATCCAATTACAAACTTGAAGACATATTCAATGTTGACGAGTTTGGCCTTTTTTATCAATGCTGGCCCAACAAAACTTTTCATTTAAAATCCGAAAATTGTTCTGGTGGTAAGAATAGTAAAATAACAATAACTGGTCTAGTAGCAGCTAATGCCGTGGGGAACAAACTTCCAATGTTTGTAATTGGAAAGTCAAAGACACCAAGGTGCTTTTAAAATGTCACATCTTTGGCGTGCAGATACAGAGCACAGAAGAAAAGCGGGATGGATAGTACTTTTTTGAAGAATGGGTTCGTGAGCTAGATGCGATGTTTCAAAAGCAAAATAGAAAAATTGCCTTAATCATTTACAACTGCCCTGCACATCCAGCAATTGCTGATTTATCAAACGTCAAATTGATTTTCCGGTCTCCCAACACGACTCGATTTCACAACCTATGGATCACGGAGTCATAAAATGTCTCAAGACTGTTTACCGACGACGACTGGTTAACATAATGATTCAGAGACTTGAGCAAGGTCAAGATCTACCAAATATTTCAATTCTTCGTGCGCTACAAATACGTGTTGCTTCATGGGACACCGTTAAGAAAAAAGCTATCGTAAATTGTTTTAGAAAAGCCAAGATTTCTACTAAAGATCAAGAAAATGCAATTGAAGACAGTGACGATCCTTTCAAAGAATTGGAAAAGGATCTAACTGAATTGAGAAATATCGACCCAACATTAGGTCCTTAAGATCTAACTGCTCGTGAAATAGTTGACGTTGATGAAAATGTCATTACCACTGACAAGCCCCAAACAGATGAAGAGATTTTGGAATCAGTAAGGTCAGATAAAAATGAAGAAACCAATGAAGAAACACAGAGATAGTGGAAGTATTAGATGAACCAATCGACAAACCAACTAAAACTGAAGTCGAAAGTGCACTGGAGACTCGACAAAACGTATGTCTCTTCAATGCAAATGGGGATGACATGCGTCAGCTTCCACAGCGCTTCGCATCTTTGTTTATGAAAGGCGAATTAGAAGCCAACAAGCAGACTAGTATTTTAGATTTTAAAAAAATATGATGTAAGCAGGGATTTATACCTTAGATGCAGAAATTTTCGAGGATACAAATTTCTTTAAGGAAAAAAAATCGTATTTCGCGGGTATTAATTTCGCGAATTTAACCCTAAATCGTGGTATTTTCTTTAAATTTATAGAAAATTTTGTATTTGGTGGATACGAATTTGTGCAAAATCTGCCAAAATTCGCGGAAGGTGCAAAAATTAGTACCCGAAAAAGTTTCTACTCCTAAGATAAAAAAATATCATGTATCTAATTTACTACGACTTCAGTAAATGTGAATGCCTCGACTCAACTTCCCTTTCCTTCTTTGATGTCCAGAAAAAACTCTTTGGGTTTGATAAATGACATGATCTTATAAATTGATTTTGATTTTTTCACTCAATTTCAAAACGTTCACTCTCTCGAACTTTCACACGACTTGCATCCGTTATCTTGAACATTCGCTATCTCAAGCTTTTCGGCCGTCCCTTGAGAGTTCGAGATAACGAGCGTCGACTATAGTCCAAATTTATTCAAAATACAGCATGAAGCATTTTTACTCATAAACAAAAACTACACTTTGCATAAAACTGATTGATAGCTAAAACACTGGTTACTATGGGAGGCAAAGTTAAACTGCAGTCAATTCATGCAGGAATTAGCGATTAAAGCTCTTGCATTTGTGGACTCCTTCAGGGCAATCTTGTTTAATGTTCCAGCAGGACTCTGCCATCATATGTTAGTCCCGTCTCCCTTGGAAACGTTCTTGCATAATTAGTTCCTGACGGAGTCGCTTACCTTGCTCGTCGCTTACTGCTCCCAGCTTCACAGGGAATCTATTTAAATAGTAATATAGGAAATGGGGGTGTCGGGTGGGGGTTGGAGTGGCTAGTACATTTGGTGAAGACAGTCGCATTAGTTTTGTTATGGGTGGATCCTCTGTACCACACTTGCCCATCTGGCTCATGTCTGGCTCCAAGTAGCTGTAATGCACGCAGCGGCCACACCTCGGAACCTGGTCTCGACTGACCTGAGAAATGACATGGGTGACTGCAATTTCTGTGGCTCTCTGAGTATTGTCTCTACTCATTTGTATGAGGTCTGGAAGCGGCTACCAAACAGGCGCAGACAGTAAGCCTGTGGCAAGCATTGAGGCACATCAGAGACGGTATTTATGATAAGCGGCTGCCACCGTGGAAAGGACAGAACCCCTACTACTTATTGTAATAGTCAGTCATGGTCAAAACACAAAAATCGAATAACAGTTATGCTGGTGACGTTGGGCCCCCTGCGACTTAGTACTCAGCTGTACATATTAGCAGGGAAGAGGATGATCAAAGTATGGTCCTTGAGAATGCACAAAATGATGTTATCAACTTAAAACCCCCGGGAGAGTTGAAAGCGGACGGACCATCCCTAAAGACCAGAAATGCACCTTTAATAATTACTACTTGGAATGTACGTACTCTCTTTTAACTTGGTAAATTTCATAACCTACTTCAAGAGATGTAAGAATTAAAATTAGTATTTCAGAGACAACATGGACAGATAGTCGCTGTATTAAAAGTGAGAAATATACCATGTGGCCAGAAATATGAACACGGAGTTGCCATTGTAATGAAAAACAAAATAGCAAAATCACTAATGGGGTACTGGCCAATCAATGAGAGAATAAGTATGTGCAAGATACATGCAAAACCATTTAATGTCTTCATAATACAGGTGTATGCCCCTACTGTAGAGCATGGCGATACCGAAATTCAAAAATTCTACCAAGAACTGCAGGACTGTCTTAACGAAGCAAAATCAGGAGAAGTTGTTACAACGATGGGTGACTTTAATGCGAAGGTCGGTAGTCAACCAATAACAGACTGTATTGGTAATTATGATTTAGGCGATATCAACGACAGAAGTGAAACACTTATCAAATTTTGCCAAACAAATAAGCTCCAAATTGTAAATACTCAATTTAAACATCAAAAAAGACATTTATACACCTGGAAAAGCCCTGGTGATATTTATAGAAACCAAATTGATTTTAAAACCATCAACGGTCGTTTCAAAAATAATGTTAAAAACTGCAAAACCTATCCAGGAGCTGACATTGGATCTGATCATATACCAATAATCATGAAATTGAAAATAAAGCTAAAAATTCCTAGATCAAAGCAGACTAAAATTAAAAAAATATAACACTGAATTGCTAAAGGACGCTGATATTGCAGAGAAAAATGCAGTTGAAGTAAAAAATCGATATGAATGTCTAATGCTACCTGAGTATGAAAATGAGACATTATCTATACAAGAGGAGGTTGAAGTGCAATGGCATTCTTTCAGACAAGCAATATGTAAAGCAAACGAGACTACACTACCAGCAATTAACAATACAGCAAAACAATCATGAATTACAAAATAAATACTTGACCTTATGAAGGAAGAAAACAACATAAAAACATTATATTATACAAGGTGATAGATAAACAAATAAAACAAAAATACTGGGAAGCGAAGCTACACACGAAATGCTCACAAATTGAAATACTCTCAAAAAACAATATTCAAGGCCCCATGTATGAAAAAATTAAGGAATTTACAAAGAAAAGAACAAGTGGAGGTAACTGCATCAAAAATAAGTAAGGTGAAATGTTGTTTGAAGCAGAAAAGATAATTAAGAGATGGGTTGAATATGTAGAAGAACTTTTCCATGAACAGAGAAATTATGACCCCATTACATAATTTCTTCGCAGACCTAAAATAATGGAAGCGGAGTTGGAAAACGTTTCAGAATGTATGAAATCTGGAAAAGCACCAGAAATTGATGGCGTGACATCAGATATGTTAAAAGCATTAGGTGAGTTTGGAATTACAACTCTGACCGATATATGTAACAAAATGTACAAAACAGCTCACATATCTGCAGACCTCAGAACGTCAATTTTTGTATTGCTACCTGAGAAATCAAAGGCAACAGATTGTTCAAATTTCAGAACGACAAGTTTATGTGTCATGTATTAAAACTTTTATTATCTATCATCTCAAAACGCATGACGAATACAATAAACTTTGAAATAAGTGAGGAACAAGCTAGTTTTAAGAAGAATTCAGGCACAAGAGAAGCCATCTTTAACCTTAAAATGATCACAGAGAAATACCTGGAAAAACATGAAGATCTTTATAGTTGTTTCATAGATTAGGCAAAAGCCTTTGATTCCATAAATCATGAGTCATTAATCAAAACCCTTCAAAATTTAGATATCAACGAAAATAACTCTCAAGGTGCCCGGTGCCCGGTGCCCAGTAAGTTCATGTCGGGTAATACTTTGGAGGTAAGGGGATAACGAGGACGCTGGACTTAAAAGTGTTTGTAGGAGTCTAATGTACAATGTACTCATGCAAAAGGAAATATGCCAAACATTCGCGATTGAATGGCCAGAAAATATCACATTCTTATTTCGTTAATCTTAATCAAGTCGCTCTTGCGAGCGCTGGATAGTCGACTAAGTTTATTCTTTCGATCCTCAGACAACGTATTTTTCAAATAAGGAACTGAAAATAAGTGATAACTGGCAAGTTTATCAGCGTTTGTTCCACTTAAAGCTCGTTTCTTATTTTGCAGGTCACCTTAATTCTATCCAACAATGTCGCGAGTTCATCAGAGAGAGACTAAGAATACAGATCACAACACGCTGTTCTTAACGCAATTGAATCTCATGAAAATTAAACTAACTCATGTAAGAAGGTGATACATATAATAAACATGTAATTATGTTTATTTTGCACTTGGCGCGTCAATTTCCTAATTTCCTATCAAGTGACACTTCACAATATGACGCGAGAATATGACAACAGGACGAGATTAACATGACGAGACCACAGGACAACATGGCGAGACAACAGGACAACATGGCGAGACAACATGACAAGACACCGAGTACGCACATTAATCTGTTAACTAAATATAAATCCTAACAAATCGGTTAATTAAAATATCAATCATTACACCTCTTTACGAAGTTTGTAAGTCAGGTTGAACGGTTCAATGGACTCTCTCTTGCAACCAGGAAGCTGACACTTCAGCCATGTTTTTGAAGAGATCCAAATAACCAACAAGGGCATTGAGCTGAGGCTGGCAAAACTGCTGAGAAGTTGATGACTCTTGAGTGTCATAAGAAGGATCCTTGATTTCTTAAAGAATTTCTCGAGTTTCATCATTCGTCTCTTGCGCTTGGTCACTACCCTCGGCTTCGGGCTGAGGCAATCCTTTAAAAACTCAAATTGGTAATTCATTGGAGAGCAGAGCAGGTCAAATTCCCGAAAATGCACCAGCATATGATATTTCATGTCTGTTTTTCTTGCCAATACCTGTTGGGTTTTCTTGGATTCCCAGTGCGCGCGCAGTCAGGAAGCAAATTTTGCTATGTGTCAACAGACATGATTAAAATATTCATGTCTGTTGACCTCAAAGTCTCATTGCAATAACTAGACCAGGAAATAGCTTAAGGTATTCGAGAATTAACTGGAGGCACTGCCTTGATTCGTATTGCAAATTCTTAACTATGATTGGACAATATTCTATTTATGTATTGAATTCTGTATCGTTGATTGGCGGATAAATTTGTATTTCCTTTCCGAGCAGTATAATTCTTTTTTAACTTTTTAAGCGTTCTCAATGTGAATTGGATCTTTCAATGTATCGCCAGTTTTAAGTTTAGTTACGTACTAAAGAATCAGAGAGAATTAGATATTCTCAACTATTGCGCCACCCAGAGCCGGATACGCAGTGACTTGTAGGAAAAATGGAAGATATTTTGAAAAGAAAGAGAATTATAGGAGAACATCGGGCAAATGTATCGAAGCTTTTAACTTAACTTGAAGACACAACGGATGATTTATTATTGCGAGAAATTGAAGAACAGCTTGGGGAAATGCGACAGATTCTGAAGGAATTGGATGAGGAAATCGTGGAAAGGATTTCAGAGATCGATGGAGATTCATGCAATACAGAAATCGAAAAGCAGGAACATTTCAGAGAAAGATAACAGGAGCTTTAATAGAGATAAAAGATTTTACCATGAAGAAAACTAGCATCGATACACCGCCGATGATAGGAATACCAAGTCTTCAAAGGCAAGATTGGATCATTTCGCTGAATAGTGTGGAAACGTCTGCATCAGGATATTCTAAAAGGTACAGAGTTAGAGCCAAACTACCAAAGTTGGAGCTGAAGAAGTTTTCTGGCCGCTCAATTGATCGGGTTGAATTCTGGGATGCCTTCAGGAGCTCGGTGCACGAAAATGAAGAAATTTCTGAGGCAGATAAGTTTTCATATTTTAAATATTATTTAGAAGAGCCTGCTAAAAAAGTTATTTCAGGGTTTTCATTAACGGACCTAAATTACGTGAAAGCTCTAGATCTTTTAAAGCAACGATTCACCAAGCCGATGGCAATTAAGAGGGCACGTATTAATGAATTAATAAACGCTCAGCTCGTTTGTAGTGAAAGAAATCTTTTAAGACTTCGTGAACTTAATGTGTAATTGAAACTCATAACAGAGCACTTCAGACAATGAAAATAGACGAATTAACTTATTCCGAAATAGTTGCACCAGTACTTTCAGATAAAATACCCGAAGGATCAGACTTAGCATGACAAGAGGATCCAACAAAAGGCATCAAGAGTGGACAATGGAGGAAATGCTACACGCCCTCACAGAGGAACTTGAGTTACGCGAAGACCAAACTGCGTCATTCAGAACCAGCGTTGGAAAAAGAGAACAAAAGGAAGCGGAAGAAACCAGACAGAGGACACAGAGGAGACCGCTGAGAGCCAGTTCATTGCTGACAAATCAAAATGGCGACGGGGAAAGAATGAAAAAAATGTGTTTTCTGTAACGGAAATCATGGAGAAGACAGTTGCAAAACGTTGAAGACGAAAGAAGATCATTAGAATTTTATTGCCCCCTTGAAGGAATTGTCTATCCTCTAGACTTAAGTTGATAGTTGCCCGTATATTATCAACCTTAGTAGATACGGTGTACAAAGCATTGAGTCCACAAGTTAAGATTGAGGGTTGTAGGTATTGGTCAGATTCAAAAGCCGTGTTATGCTGGATTAATAATAATACACAATGGAAGCAATTCGTTCAACACCGGGTGAATGAAATATTGCAGTTGACTGATCAGGAAGATTGAGCCCATTGTACAGGCATTTGCAACCCAGCAGATATCGGGTAAAGAGGGGTCCCAACTGGTGTTCCTGTGGACAGAAAATTGAGGTGGGAGGGTCCCAAATGGTTGACATTGGGTAGGGAATATTGGCCAAATAGATTGCCTTGTTTTGACTCACAGGAAGCTGATGAAGAAAGGAAGAACACGGTTAACACTCTTATTGCATCTGGAGAATGCAAACAAAAGGTACCTTTATCAGCAATCATTGACATTAATCGATATAGCAGCTCAGTAAAACTGCTTAGAGTTACATCATATGCCATGCGGTTTATTAGGAATCTTAAGAATAACAGGGAGAATAGAATGTACGGGGACTTGAGTATAGCTGAGATTAGTTATGCAGGAGGTAAATGAATTAAAGACAGACAGCAGCAGCTTCAAAAATTGAAAGAATTTAATTTACATAAGGCTCAACTTGGCATTGTTGAAGAAAACGAAGTATTATACCGCATGATAGACCGCCAGAAGCGTCATTACCAGCATATAGAGTGAAAGACGTCCCACCGTTCACCAACGTTGGAATAGATTTTGCAGGATCGTTGTTTCACAAAGCTAGATCAGGTGACATGCAGAAATGTTATATCGTGCTTTATACATGCTGCACCTCTAGAGCAGTACATTTAGATTTAGTTACCGATCTTACTGGGCCAACATTTCTCAGGAGTTTTAGACGTTTTACCGCTGGTGTAGGAACCCCATCGCTTATAAATACGGACAACCCAAAAACATTTAAGTTTTCTGCTAGATTTTTGAATTCTCTTGAAGGTGATGAATCTTTTTAAAGTTTCTTGCAGGATAGAAAAATCGAATGGAGGTTCAACATGGAGAGAGCACCCTGGTGGGGAGGATACTATGAAAGGCTTGTGGTGATGGTAAAGCCTTAGAAAGGTGCTGGGAAGTGCACGCCTTACCTTGGATGAACCAGAGACCATATTAGTCGAAATCGAGGGAATTGTTAACAGTAGACCCTTGACTTATCTTTACGATGAAATTGATTGTAAGCCCTTAACCCTCTCTCATTTTCTCTTTGGTAGGAATTTGCCCATGTTAGCTCAGAATTTAGAGTTTGATGTTAAATTTAAGGATGAGGATACACCATCTCACACAAAGAGATTTTGGTATCTGGTGCGTAAACTTAATCATTTGAGGTCTCGTTGGAAACGCGAGTATCTAGTTGTTCTTAGAGAATTTTATCGTAGGAAAACCACAGGAGAAGTAGAGATTGAAAATGGAGAAATCGTGTTGACGAAAGATGACAGCTTAAAGAAACATAATTGGAAAATAGGTATTGTACAGGAACCAATCAAAGGAAAAGATGATGTGGTCCGAGGAGCAGCGGTGCGTTTTTGTACAAAGGGTAAGAGAGACATTATACATAGACCTCTTCAAAAACTTGTACCTATTGAATTGAACACTAACGATAAAAAGAATGTAAGAGCAGAGTCTGAGAGTTCCAATAAATGTGGGGATGGGAATGTGTCTGATCGGGAGAGAATACCCAAGCGCGCTGCAGGCAAGGACGCTCGCTGGAAAACGCGCCTTGGGCTTAACTCATGCCGAGTCAGCGGGGGAAGAATGTTGGGTTTTCCAGCATTCCGAGTGCGCGCGCAGTTAGGAAGCAAATTTTGCTTTGTGTTATTTCCTTTAGATTAAATTAAAAGGTAGATATTCATGTCGTTGCTGAAAATGATTGAAAAAAGAACGACTTTAGTACCCAGTGATAAAGTGATCTTGATTTTTTTTTCTGGGATGGATCGTATCGTCTTTGTCGAATGTAGGGTAAGAAATTGGCGTTATAGTAAAGCCCAAAAAATGACGATTAGGGAGTGGAGCTTGAAGATCATGTTTCCGATTTAAGGTAAGTCAAAGGACGATCATTAAGTCCAGTTTGAATTTCTCTAAACAGCGTGAACAACTCTGAAAAGGGTATCAAAGAACGACCAACCAAGAGCTTTCTTTAATGAAGTTTTAGTGAGACTAATCATACCCTCATATACTCTGCCCCAACATGGGTTTTTGAGCTGGTATATATATCATAAATATTGTTTTGACTTTGAACCAACTAAAGCAGTCTTATTATTTGGCTTCGAATATGCAACCACACTTACAGTTAATTTACTATCTGTGAAAACATGAAGGTGAATAATTCCCAAAACTTTAAATCTAAACCATTGCGGAAATAAAGTATGAGATATATTGTATCAAGTTTATGGGAAAAGTTTGGAGCTAAAGGATGATCCCAATAAAATGTTAATTTTCATAATTCAGAAATAAAAAATCTGGCACGCACACTTATTGGCAAAAGAAAACGGCAGGTGTCAAAAGGTTGCAAAGGTGAACTCGGCACCTAGCGCTTTTTTTTATCGTAGGTACGGTTAAAGTCACAACAATCTTGCGCTCTCTTATTTTTTCGATTCATTGACATTCATCCACACCATTCTCTGTTGTCCACCCAGGCTTTTGTTCTTCTTCCACTCTTATTTTGCTCTAATATTTCACCTTCTATTGACGCCATACGTTTTGCTCTGCATTTCAAGTACCTTTTTTCATCTTTCTCCTCTTTATTTGTTTAACAATACTACCCTTATCCTTAATTCCAATCCTTTCTCGGACCATATTTATTTGTTTTTCTCAAAACTATTCTTAACACCCACATTTCAACAAATTGTGAGAGTTTCTCATTCCTTTTTTAAATGTCCAGCTTTCTGCGTTAAATTGCAAAGTGTTCCAGATCACCCTATTATCTGGCATCACACTAAGCCCTCGGCTGATGTCTGCCGACTTCCAAGTTGCTTTCATTGTTGAAAATCCTTTGGGAGAAAAACAGAGTGACCAATGCAGTCCCAAAGGAGACGTAACACCGAAACTGATGAGTTTTTTAAACCCAGGTTTTCATTGTCGATTACACGTCAAGTGGAAAGGATTTGATAGGCCATTGTCTGGGTTCAAATCTCACACACTGCACAATTCTTTTTGATTTTTTCGCAGTACCTTATGGTGGCGTTCTCACTACCTGTAGAAGTCAAAAGATTATCGGAAAATAGCTTCCGACACAGATTAATAGTCCCGGGGGACTCATACTTGGTCAAAAGTCTCAAAATTACAACATTCAGTGTCAATGGGCAACGTGTTTGTCCAAATATCAGAGAAGAACAATCAAACTCATGAAAGCCAGATTCACCCAATTCGAATGAAAATGGGTGGTCTTGGTCCGCTATATTTAAATGCTATTATTTTTCTGTGCATAAGTCAGAAGTTCACACACGTCGGAGCTTTTTTGAAGTTCATTGTTCAAATAGCATCGTACAAGCAGTGGCACAGACAGCCGTAAAAAGTTGGTCTTGCTATCGGCGACTCGATAGGAAGAGCCATGATAATGGCGTTTAGAGAGTTAATAAGTTAACCCAAAAGGCTCCGGTTTGGGTGCCAAAACGTCTTAATCAGTTGATTTTGAAAAAGTGGACTCGAAAACAGACGGAGGCCTTCACAATTACTGGGGGAAATGACGTTAAAACTAAAAAACAAAAAAAGACTCGAAAACACATGGAGAAACGTACGGTTGGCGATACTTGTTTTATTTGTCGTTAAGATTATTTAGTTACAACATAACAACAAATGTCTAACCATAATAAAGGTACAGGGAGGCGAAGAAGGGCCACGATCTCATGAAAAAATTTCAGCATATGCCGCCCCCCTAAACAATATAAGTTGCAAAATACCTTTTACATGAAAAAGAAATACACAAGCTAGTGTCTATTATATGCCTTCCTTGTATCAAGTAGCCCATGTCATCAGAAAAAGAGCTCATAATTCATCTGGTTCTGTCAGGTACTTCGGTATTGCCTCGCCCCCCCCCCTCCTTTGAAAAATCATTCTGGTTTACACTTCCTACCCACGATGAGTCGACTTCGGCACTTAAGCGTGGGGCAAAAAGTAATGAAACAACTAGTCAAAACTTTTAAATACTGTACTTTTAATCATTGATATTGATTGAAATTGAAAAGTGAGTGTGTGTGTGTGGGGGGGGGGGGGGAAATGAACTACAGACATATTTAAATTAATCAAACCAACAACCCATTTATCATTTCATTAATGATATATTTTGAGAAGGATTTTCTCCTCATCAGATCTAAAAGAAAATAAAAACAGCTTAAAAACAGAATAAAATGCTACGACTGAAATATATGATTCTGTTCTCTCATTTTATACTGTTTTTACGCTGTTTTCATATTCTTTTAGGTCTGATAATGAGAAAGTCCTTCTCAAAATATATTATCAATGAAATGATAAATGCGTTGTTGATTTGATTGATTTAAACGGATTTAGGCCACGTTGTTTATTGCATACAAATTACAGACATATTTTTTCAAAATGGTAATGTGATGAATCATCGACTTTTACTGTCTTTATATACTACCGTATTTGATCTATTTGACACCCTCTTCCTTTTTAACGCCCCTTCCTAAATAAGGCCCACCCTAAAAGTAAAAAAAACTTAATTAACGCCCACTTTTTTTTAACGCCCCCTTTCTATTTTAATAGCAAAAAAGCACAGATGCTTGGTGCAAAACGTAAACGACTTGATGGGGCTGGCCGACCGTTAATAGGTGAACAACTTGAAAAAATATTAGTAGAATGCAGTGGCGTAGCTGAAGGGGGCAAGGGGGCAGCTGCCCCCACCAAGCATTTCCAGCTGTTTGTCGGAAAATTTGTCGGAAAATTTACCATGTGAAAAATTCCGCCAAATTTTGAACCTTCGAAGAATATCAATTTAATTAAAGAAAAAACTTAAGGTGAGGTTTACACACATTCCATTCCGGAATTTCATAAACAACTCAATGTTGACATAACGTATTTTCAGTGATTAACATTGAATAGCCTCTTAACATTGTAGAGTATTATGTAATGTGATGATGTGACATAATCAGTCAAACCCAAAAGTTCTTAAGTTTTAAATGTACCTAATGACACGAAAATTGGTTCAGGTCTCATTTCATTTGAACTTGACAAAACAACACCACAGCTAATACTAAGTAAAAAAAGATGGTCGGTCAAAGTAAAGTCAAACGACAAAAAGTAGAATGCTCCGTTTGTTATATGTCTTTCGATAGTGACTACAGAAGGAAGCACAATGAAAAATACCGTGGACAAATGATTTCTGCACACCGAAGTATTCCATATAAATTTGTTGGGGCTCCGGAGAGTCCATTTTTTCTTGTTAACAAAGAAAAAAAGGCCATTCCAGAGACAGATTCGACAGAAAGAGCACAGTCGACATCATTGACTTAAAGTGTCCAGGAATCCTCGACAGAAAAATCTAATGAAGCCTGTTCGACTCATAGTGAAGTGAAACATCAGTCGGATACTGATGCACGAATGGACGACCATGCTGCCTCTACATTACACTCTGAATCACAGATGACTTTGTGGCCAAATACATTTGGTGAGTTTCCAACGGATCCGGCTAACTTCCGAGGTACAAGAATAACAGTCGAACAACGTGCCGAAATTGTGCGACATGGACCATGCCAACCAACCAACATCTCTTTCTCAAAGAAAATTGAAGGTAGATGCTTTCAACAATCATGATATAAGAGAAATAAGAGTTTATTCCAGTGGTTGATATATTCTCCAAAAGAACAATAAATGTTCTGTTTTCTGTTGTTGGCTGTTTCCTTGCATATCAGAGAAAGATTTAGAGAAAATTTGGAGCCAGATAGGAGTTGGAAATTTCAAGAAAGGAATCGAGAAGATCAGATTACACGAAGATACAAGGCTTCACTGTATTAGTCTTGCACAGTGGAAATCTTTTCAGCATCGACTTCTGCATGGCCTAACAATCGATGCAACTTTAGAAGCAACTTGAAACAAATAGGGATAAGACTTTAATGATGCCAGATCGAATCTTCTCCGTAACTTTGTTTTTAGCATTACAAGAAATTCCATTTAGAGCTCATCGGTTTGAAAGCCAAGAACAAATGTCTTCGTTTCAAAATAGTGGTAACTACCTGGAATTGCTCCAGTTGGTGGCAAAATATAATCCAGTTCTGGCTGCTCATCTTTCAAGCACGAATTCGGGGGAAAGTACACTTCTCCTCAAATTCAGAATGAAATTATCATCTCAATATCTACAGCTATCCAAAATCAAATTATCTCAGAAATTCAGGAAGCAAAGTTCTTCTGCATAATTTTAGACACTACCCCTGATATATCTCTCACAGATCAACTTGCTTTTGCCATAAGGTACGTAAAAAATGGAAAACCGCTGGAGCGTTTTCTTTGCTTTGATGAGATTAAAGGGTCTAAAGCAGTGGATTTTCGAGACAAGTTAATGGAACTCTTACAAAAGTATGGCGTTGATTCTGATTTGATACGAGGACAAGCAATGGATGGCTGTTCAACTATGTTCGGTATTTGTGGTGGCTTGCAGACATTGGTGCGAGAAATAAGTCCGACCGCACTTTACGTCCATTGTATGGCGCATCGCCTGAACCTTGTTCTTGTAAAGGCAGCAACAAACATCGTGCAAGTTAAGTCTTTCTTTGGAGTTTTAGAATCCTTGTGTAGTTTTTTGTCGCAAGTCCTAGGCGAATAGCTCCGTTGCACAAAACACAAGATAATTCAGGGAAAAACCACAAAGCCCCAAAAGCACTTTCCAACACACGTTGGGCAGCTCGTGCCAATGCAGTTTAGCATACAAGAGACAACTTCGAGATTTACGTTGAAGCTCTGGAAGAGCTGATAGAAAACAATTAGCTTGATGCACATGGTTTTGCAGATGCTCAAGGATTATTGGATAAACTGAGAACGTTTGAGTTCTTTGTGATGTTGCCGTTTTGGTTTGATGTGTTAGTCATCACAAAAGCGACAAGATTCAAGGCCCTCTTCTTAACATTGGCGTGTCCGGTCACCTTATTCGAGCATTCATTAGTCAGTTGACGGCAATGCGTTGTGAGGATGGTCACTTCGACACGATCATAACCAAAGCAAAAGGGCGGTGCGAATCGCTTGGAACCGCTGCAACTTTTAAACCGGGAAGAATGTCGAGAAGGAGAACTTTTAATGATGCAAAGGCCGCAGATGATCCAATTGTTGACCAAATTCAAAGATTCAAGGTTGAGGTGTATTACTCTGTGTTGGACATTTTAATTAATGATATCAAGGCAAGGTTCAGTGATACGACAGTTGGTGTAATCAATGCTATTAAATGTTTATCTCCTGTTGTTCTAATTAACAAAACAAAGAGACTTCCAGCAAAAGCAAGTTTGGAGCAACTGAACGTTCTTTCAGAATTCTATCGAAAGGATCGTGGTTCGAAGGAAGTAGTTTTGAAAGAATACGAAAACGTACACGCTCTCCTCAATGTGTGGGAGTTTAGTAATGGTGAAGCTGTTCCGAGGGATCACGAAGATCTCCTATTTCTTATCAAGAATTGTCTTCTAGATCAGTTTGAGGTTATTGTTACCCTATTAAAATTATCTCTCACTTTCCCTGTGTCATCTGCACATGATGAGAGGGCTTTCAGTTGTTTAAAGCGAGTGAAATCATACTTGCGAAGTCCAATGACTGAAAAAAGGTTTTCAGACCTTGATGTCATATCGATCAACAGAGAGGTTGTTGCAGATTTAACAATTAGAGATCTTGAAAAATCATTTTTCCAAGAAAAAACTAGGAAGATTTTTCGACAGTAAGTCTGTAAACATCATTTTTGTGTATTATTTCTACTTGTTTTTGCACATATTTATTCCCTGAAGAGAATTTATCTCCCAGAAAAAAGATTTTCTACCAAAAAACAGGTTTTATCACAAGTGCATAAAAAGTGCTCCAAATAAAAAAAATGCGCCGTTTTCAAGTTTTTCCAGGTTATACATTCAAGTAGCA
>RDPX01000519.1:264032-283723 GCA_003991215.1 Morbakka virulenta | reverse complement strand
CCATTTTTCATCAGCGGGGATCTCTATACTGCAGAATGTTTACCTAAAATAATAACATAAATGACCCACATGAATAAGTGAGGAGGAAGTGGAGAAGAACAGGGTATTCTTTACCTCAAAGTTCACCAAGCAAAAAAGTAACATAAACACTTTCACCCCTTGCCGCGTTAAAAAAAGTAAAACTTTGAATCTAACATACAACAAATTTATTATCCTCAGATCTTTACAGGGACCTCTGAAGGAAAATGTCACGGTTTCACCTGTGTATGCCTATACTGTAAGATCTGTTGTAAATCTTACTAAAATTGTTGAATTCGTATAATTAAACAATGACCAACGAGTCCGATTTAAATATAAGACAATAAACAAGTTACCTTAAGATCTAGTCTTGCCCCATTACAACGAATCCGATTTAAATACAAGACAATAACCAAGTTACTTTACGATCTACTCTTGCCCCATTACAGGCTTAAAAGAAAATGAACCGTGTGTATGATTAAGCCGGAGAACAACAACAACAACAACAACAACAAATGGTATTCATTAAATGCGGGTTGAATTTTGCCGCGTCTTACAATAATCCCGTTTAACTGACAACAGGGAAAAAAAAGAAAAATAAACGTGAAAAGAGGAGTGATATGATCATATTTAAATCTTTCTTATCATAAATATTGCATTGGTAAATCGAATTTTACCCTTCCATTTTTTCCCATATCTTTCACATGATGGGTGCCGCATAATTTGTACGATTTATTCGCAAATCATCACACCATGCAAGATTAAATAATATGCGGCTTAATTCGAATGGTCTTAATTACGTTCGCAGTATATTTTTGTGTAATAAGGTAGGATAATTAAATGTCGTGCTTCATTATAAAAGGCCTTAAAAGTACCCACCCCTTGATGTATCATCTATCTTCAAATTATTACTGGTGCATGATCTGTAATTAATGGTCTAACGCTCACAGGGCTTTTTAAATACTGTTGCTCCTAAAAAGTAAGCTGCAGTGAACGCAACAGGTTATATCCCCTCCCCTACCTGCATTTGATAACGGAAACGTTCCTGTTGTCAAGCAGTAGATGTGGTTACTAGAACGCTGCGTCATTTTCTGAGTGTGAGTTAAGAATATTGCTGCTTTTAGAGTTCTTTGCTTAGCTGAAACCGATTGCTGTAAACCAGTTGTTGTTGAAATGCATCTTAAAAACACCTGACCATAGTTACTGTATAAAAATACCACATAAAACATATGGTGTTAAAAAATATGAATAATGAGATCATAACGATTTCAATGTCTCCAGTCCATAGTTTACAAATAATAAATATTTACATAAAAATGCTTGCCCTAATTTGTAATGTCCATTTGTTAGATTTGTGTCAATAACCTAGAAAATCGAAAGTGAAATTCTGCATGGATTTTCTTAAGTAGTGAAACCTTTGAAACTATGTTCTGTAGGTCTCCACGGCCACTCTAGGGGCCATATATTTACGACGTTCACAAAGAAAATTGAAAATTTCAAGCACCCCCACCCACCCTTTCCTTTTCCACAAACGGGCATTTTGTGTTTCTAATCAAACAACAAAGCTGAAATCATTTTCTTTTAATGCAACCGAAATCAGGGTGGCTGTGTACAAACACACCGCAAAGACAATACCTAAAACACACAGTTCAAAACCTTGTCCAAAGCTTCGGTCGGTTAATATCGTCATCACGTCTCTTATCAAGTCAATATCTGATCTTAAGTTTCTTGCACGAAAACGTTTGAGATGAATTTGGTATTCATAGTCGACTTGTTCATTTTCCATGCTGATCAACGCAAGCTCCAAGTCCCTGGAAACCAGCTGCAAACTTAGTAAACTCTTTGCTTTTTTTTCTTGAAAAATAAGAAGTATATCCGAAACTAGTAGTAGAATCATCTGGAATGTAAAGAGTGACGACATATATAATAACAAAACAGCAAATGGGGCAATTGATTCCAGGGCAGCAATCAGAAACAATCCAGTCAATATTCCGAGTCCAAGCAGGCAGTACAAAGTTACCCGAAACATACATGTTAGGGCAAACGGCGACCAAGAAAAAAAGTATAATACATGAATTGCTTGAAACCACGATCGAATCCCTTCAATTCCAGTGGCAACTGCTGACGTTTCTGCAAAGCCTTCCAGCATGTTAATGTGTTTCCAGTTTCGCAAAATATTCAAACGCCATCCGAAACAAAGCAATGTCTGTACAACCACAAACGTTGTGACTGCCCCAGCACCAAGCCCTGTAGCTATCAGGAATCCTTCCAACTCGTCTGTGCGTATATTCGACTGGAAATTCTTTTGAGTTGTATTATTTGCTATATCAGGGGACGCTGTGTAATTTTTTCCAGGTAAAGTTGGAGATGGCCTGTGGATACTTGCAAGAACAACGACCACAAGCCCCAAAACAATAGACGCCACAAAAGTCGGAATGAAACTCCTAAAACACGGAACGAACATATTAATTTCAGCTCTGACTGAGCTTATCGGTTTTACTATCGTCAACAATTGCTCAAAAAATCCTTTTTCTTCCCTCGAAGAATCCGAGCCTGATCGGGTACTTTCTTTTTTCTTGTCATGCTTGGAAGTTATGTCAAATGTGGGAGAAAATCCATAGGTCATTTCAGCCCAAAGATACATTATTGTAGGAAAATATATAAATCCAACGATTATGACCAACAAAACAACGTTATAAATCAAAACTGCTGGAGTCACTGAAAACTTCAGCAAGCAATACCAGATAATATCAACAATAATTAGATCTTTAACAACACCCAAAACTAACAGCGACACCAAAAACAATGTTGGGGTTGAATTTTGATGCCCTTTTCGTCCTCTGCTCTTGCAGAATTTATAAACAATAATAATGCAAATATGGATCAGGAATGGCAAAACAATGAGCAGTAATAATAGAGACACTGATTGAAACAGGGCATTACCCCAACTTGCATCTTTACCCACCCAATTTTTATAAGTTTCAAACCTGTATTCATTAAGGTCAAGTAATGACCAGTCGCGACTTCGTTCCTTTGCACTTCGCTTCCAATCAGGCTCCTTTTTTTTAGTGCTTGGCGAGGTTACTTTGACAACAAAATCATTATTATTTGCGACTGCTGTTGGGCAGGAGCTGTGCCGTACTCGTTTCTGAAAATCGTCAGTAAATGCTTCATTTTCTGTACCGTCCATGGCAGAATATCCATCATTGCTATGTTGTTTATCAAGGAGTGCGACCGATGGCTTTTCTACAGCATGTGATTTTGTACTTTTACGGCGAGGATTCTTCACAAATGCCTTCATTTTGACGACTTTCCAATGATCCATCTATTGCGCAATTAAAATCCACTCGACCTGTCGATTTAAAATCCCATTCACTTGTTGATATTACAATTACAATTGCCCAATTACATTATCGCAAAACCATGTCAAGCTGATCAGCTGGTGATAAGAATCCTAGACATGTCAATATCAGAATGTGACAAGATACAAATTTATCAAGAATTGCACAGAAACATTTCCCAAAGTGGTCACACATTTGCGGTTTTTCCAGAATACTAACAACAATAGAGAGAAAAACACTTAATCAGCTGTCATAAATTGTTTTGAGGGTTTCGTTAACAAGGTATTGCATGGTTGAATATAGATAATTGATAAAAAATTTTATTTGTTTGAACCTTGCAATATTGTTTTGTCAACATACCTTCGCACTGATTGACCTTTTCTGGGGTGTACTTATCAATGGCTGCTTCAAGGGTTTGTGAAGATTTGAAAACCGTAATGAGCATTAAAAAATTAATAATGAAACTCCCTTTTACAAAACTTTGGTTGAAACTCCAAAATATTTCTAATAGTTTGTAAAACGAAAAGTGTTTATCAGATTTTCACCAATTTTGGGTTTGACTTGCCCTTTTTCATTGGATTTTTTTTNCAGTCAATATTCCGAGTCCAAGCAGGCAGTACAAAGTTACCCGAAACATACATGTTAGGGCAAACGGCGACCAAGAAAAAAAGTATAATACATGAATTGCTTGAAACCACGATCGAATCCCTTCAATTCCAGTGGCAACTGCTGACGTTTCTGCAAAGCCTTCCAGCATGTTAATGTGTTTCCAGTTTCGCAAAATATTCAAACGCCATCCGAAACAAAGCAATGTCTGTACAACCACAAACGTTGTGACTGCCCCAGCACCAAGCCCTGTAGCTATCAGGAATCCTTCCAACTCGTCTGTGCGTATATTCGACTGGAAATTCTTCTGAGTTGTATTATTTGCCATATCAGGGGACGCTGTGTAATTTTTTCCAGGTAAAGTTGGAGATGGCCTGTGGATACTTGCAAGAACAACGACCACAAGCCCCAAAACAATAGACGCCACAAAAGTCGGAATGAAACTCCTAAAACACGGAACGAACATATTAATTTCAGCTCTGACTGAGCTTATCGGTTTTACTATCGTCAACAATTGCTCAAAAAATCCTTTTTCTTCCCTCGAAGAATCCGAGCCTGATCGGGTACTTTCTTTTTTCTTGTCATGCTTGGAAGTTATGTCAAATGTGGGAGAAAATCCATAGGTCATTTCAGCCCAAAGATACATTATTGTAGGAAAATATATAAATCCAACGATTATGACCAACAAAACAACGTTATAAATCAAAACTGCTGGAGTCACTGAAAACTTCAGCAAGCAATACCAGATAATATCAACAATAATTAGATCTTTAACAAGACCCAAAACTAACAGCGACACCAAAAACAATGTTGGGGTTGAATTTTGATGCCCTTTTCGTCCTCTGCTCTTGCAGAATTTATAAACAATAATAATGCAAATATGGATCAGGAATGGCAAAACAATGAGCAGTAATAATAGAGACACTGATTGAAACAGGGCATTACCCCAACTTGCATCTTTACCCACCCAATTTTTATAAGTTTCAAACCTGTATTCATTAAGGTCAAGTAATGACCAGTCGCGACTTCGTTCCTTTGCACTTCGCTTCCAATCAGGCTCCTTTTTTTTAGTGCTTGGCGAGGTTACTTTGACAACAAAATCATTATTATTTGCGACTGCTGTTGGGCAGGAGCTGTGCCGTACTCGTTTCTGAAAATCGTCAGTAAATGCTTCATTTTCTGTACCGTCCATGGCAGAATATCCATCATTGCTATGTTGTTTATCAAGGAGTGCGACCGATGGCTTTTCTACAGCATGTGATTTTGTACTTTTACGGCGAGGATTCTTCACAAATGCCTTCATTTTGACGACTTTCCAATGATCCATCTATTGCGCAATTAAAATCCACTCGACCTGTCGATTTAAAATCCCATTCACTTGTTGATATTACAATTACAATTGCCCAATTACATTATCGCAAAACCATGTCAAGCTGATCAGCTGGTGATAAGAATCCTAGACATGTCAATATCAGAATGTGACAAGATACAAATTTATCAAGAATGGCACAGAAACATTTCCCAAAGTGGTCACACATTTGCGGTTTTTCCAGAATACTAACAACAATAGAGAGAAAAACACTTAATCAGCTGTCATAAATTGTTTTGAGGGTTTCGTTAACAAGGTATTGCATGGTTGAATATAGATAATTGATAAAAATTTTTATTTGTTTGAACCTTGCAATATTGTTTTGTCAACATACCTTCGCACTGATTGACCTTTTCTGGGGTGTACTTATCAATGGCTGCTTCAAGGGTTTGTGAAGATTTGAAAACCGTAATGAGCATTAAAAAATTAATAATGAAACTCCCTTTTACAAAACTTTGGTTGAAACTCCAAAATATTTCTAATAGTTTGTAAAACGAAAAGTGTTTATCAGATTTTCACCAATTTTGGGTTTGACTTGCCCTTTTTCATTGGATTTTTTTTTGGCTTCAGTGATTGACTATCATGTTTCTTGGAAAGGGTGTAGAAGGTTTGGGTAATAGAAGCCATAGAGTTTAGGGAAAAGAAAAACAAGTATGTTTTGTGGTCCCAGTTTTAATCTCAACTGAATACTTGTTTCAACAATTGCAGAAACAACACCGGGAAAAATCTAGAAAGGGCATCTCCCCGGCAAAAGCCATAGCAAAAGAAAGGGGGCATAAATTTTTTTGCTTCTCTGCCTATCTTTGTCCTGTCGCAAATTCTTCAAAGAGACTTTAAAAAAGAAAAAAATTACAGCTATTCTCTTGTTCCCAACTTCCAGGCAATTCACACTTCTTACTAGGCGCAGAGTATACTGTAAAAGACAGGAGTTAATCCTCAGTTAACCTCAGTGGTTACTATTTAACCTCGTTGAGACATACGACATTTTGCTTAGTAGCAATATTTGTGTGTAAATTATTAATACACAGGCATTACCCCACTCCCCTGGGCGTCCAAAAAGGCAACCTCCACGTGGTGACGCCTGGATTCTGATTAGCTAGGTTATCCTGACTGGTTGGTAACGAATAGCCTTCATTTCAAACTGTTCTTCCGTACCATGGAAGAAATCGATCTCGTCGTTCATGTGATTTCGAATCTGGTTCGTCGTCGATTTGGAGAATTTTTTGCCTCCAGCAGCTTACACACACGCACACACCACTCCCCTCCTAGAATAACCTCAAAATGTGCTGATGAGTTACAAAGTCCCCAAATTGGAAAGCGGGTCCGACAACCTGCCTCATCCGAGTTGGACTTGGTTGAAGGTCTTCTTTGTGCACTCTGCCCCCCCCTCTCCACATTTTCTCTTTCTAATCCAATCCCTTAAGGTAATAATTCTACCTCCCCAGATTCCTTACTGTTGTTGTGAAACCCAAATTACTTGAAAGTGGGCTTTTGTGGATGCCTATCTATAGTGATTCAATCATTCTGGTAGGAATAACAAATGGATAAGTTTGGTAAGATTTATCAAGAGTTACGTCCTTTACTAGCAACCCATTTACGATAAATAATTCATCCGAACACTCTCAGTAAGCTCGAAGGGCAGGATCTTTTGACCAAACAAAATATGTAGGTTTTGGTTGGCCTGATGATTCCATTTCAGTAATTTTACAAACCACCCAGTCATAAAGGAGAGTCTTTGCAGCTCTTAGCCAGGTGTCATTATCGAAATGTCACAACCAACGATCAACGTGACGAATAGACAAGTGCTTCATCTTTGATACAATGGTCTATATCAATAAATATCAAAAGAAAATCGAATTTTATTAAATTCGATATCGCAGATTTCTCCACCGTTTCCGAAAATCGTCTGAATAATCCACTGTAATGCCAACGCTTGAAGTAATGTAGGATGGTTATACCCCTGCTAATTATTACCTTGATTTGTCTCGTGACACAAAGTATTAACCATAGATATATTGAATTATGTCTTTATTCTATTGTACTTCTCCTTGTAACCACAAGAAGTATTCTGTATACTTTCAATTCAGGCTACTCTAGCATGACAATGTCCACTCACAGAAGTATGAATTGAGCACGTTCCGATACCTTCCCTCAAGACATTTGTTGTGATAGAAAGCCAACTAAAAGGCTTCGTATATTAAAAAATCCAGTCACCCTCCATCAATTACAAAACGGCTGCCCGATATGACGAACAGAAGATTACAAGACCTATCGTGCGATAAAGACTTACTGAAAGGAAAACGACGTATATCTTGAAGTATTGGAAAACATTTATTACTAATGATCACTGTCTCATGAAAGTATTAACCAGCCCTCAAACAGTAGTGAAAGAAAGTGGAAAATCATCGAATGCGAAAGCTGGGGATATGAACAGAGGGAAAGAGCATTTCATGGAAAAGCAAGTTTGTGGTGGTAACAACAACAACGGAGAATCCATGTGAGACTTATGTGAAGAAAATTACCTGGTCATAGGAGAAACATTATTCGAAGACCAAGACTCCATCAGACGACGTGTAGATCACCAGATGAAGCAATCAAGAGCCAGATTGACCACATCATGATTAACAGATAGTGTCGGAGTTCACTAAAGGACGTGGGGGCCTGGAGAGGAGCTGATGTTGCCAGTGATCACAACCTCCTTGTGGCAAGCGTTACGCTTAAGCTGCGCAAGTCAAAATAGGGACCGAAGAGAGGAAAACGGCTTGACTCTGTAAAAATAAATAAAGAAACCACAGGACAAGCATTCAGCCAAGTAGTTTCAAGCCGCTTCAGAATACTAGGGAAAGAATAAAAGATGGACATATTCTATCAGAACGTTTTGACATTTGGAAAGAAAAGAAAGGAGAGGATCCAAACAAAAGCATGACAAAAAACCAACGATAGGAAAGAAGTGAAACAGAGGATCAGGTCTACAAGATCTAAAACGATTAAAGAAAAACTAAGAGGTAAATACTCTGAGCTGGACAAAAACGACAGCAAGCAGTATGTAGAGCGACTGGTAGACGAGGCAGAAGAGGCAGTTACAAGACGAAACCTGAAATTTTTGTACCGAATTATTAAGGAGCTGAAAGGAAACTTTTGGCAGTACTGAACCCTCCGTAAAGGACAAGTCCACCTTTCTAGTAACGAGGAGACAATTAGGCTATAGAAAGAGCCCTTTGAAGACGTTTCGGTCAGACCAGAGCCTATAGAGACTGCTGATACACCACCAGAGAAGGAGGATTTGAACATCAGCGTCGAGCCGCCAACTATTGAAGGGGTTGAGAAAGCAATCAAGGCAATGAAAAATGGAAAGGCATCCAGAATGGATGGTGTAACAGTTGAGTTATTTAGAGCCGAGAAGAAATAGACCCTAGTACTGCTAACTGAGATTTTTAGGCAGATATGCAAGAAGGAATCACCACCTGAGGTCTAGAAAGTTGTCCTGGTCGTAAAGGTACCTAAGAAAAGCAACTTTTCNAAACAAAAGCATGACAAAAAACCAACGATAGGAAAGAAGTGAAACAGAGGATCAGGTCTACAAGATCTAAAGGGATTAAAGAAAAACTAAGAGGTAAATACTCTGAGCGGGACAAAAACGACAGCAAGCAGTATGTAGAGCGACTGGTAGACGAGGCAGAAGAGGCAGTTACAAGACGAAACCTGAAATTTTTGTACCGAATTATTAAGGAGCTGAAAGGAAACTTTTGGCAGTACTGAACCCTCCGTAAAGGACAAGTCCACCTTTCTAGTAACGAGGAGACAATTAGGTTATAGAAAGAGCCCTTTGAAGACGTTTCGGTCACACCAGAGCCTATAGAGACTGCTGATACACCACCAGAGAAAGAGGATTTGAACATCAGCGTCGAGCCGCCAACTATTGAAGGGGTTGAGAAAGCAATCAAGGCAATGAAAAATGGAAAGGCATCCAGAATGGATGGTGTAACAGCTGAGTTATTTAGAGCCGAGACGAAATAGACCCTAGTACTGCTAACTGAGATTTTCAGGCAGATATACAAGAAGGAATCACCACCTGAGGTCTAGAAAGTTGTCCTGGTCGTAAAGGTACCTAAGAAAAGCAACTTTTCAGACTGCAACAACCGTCCAGAAATCCTTTTTCTGTAACACACCTGCAGAGTCTTTAGCACGATCATACACAAGAGACTTACAGACGCTTTGAATCATTACATTCGTCAAGACCAGGTAGACTTACGTTTGGGCAGGTCTTGCTCAGTCCACTTCTTCACGCTGGGGCAGATCCTGGAGCAAAGCAAAAACTAAAATGCACCACTGTATGCTAACTTAATCGATCTAGGGAAAGCGTTTGACATTATTAACAGGGAATTCGCATGGAATACACTCTGCCATTATGGTCCTCCTTTAAAAGATGGTGAACATAGAAGAGATGCTGCATAAGGACATTTTGTCACAAGTGATTTACAAGCTATCTAGCGCCGTTAGAGTCAACTAAGAAGTGAAGCAGGGATGCAACCTCTCGCGTTTTCTTTTTTTCCTTGATATGGATTGGATTATGAAGACGACCGTCGGCACAGAAAGAAGGGGTCTTTGTTGGAACTTTACGAGTTGCCTCGAGGGCCGGGATTTTGCTGACGATATTGAATTACTTGCTCACCCACACCATGAAAACCTCATAAGGATCTCGAGCGTCTTCTTCTTCAATATCTTCTCTAATTGTGAACTCCACAAGATGTCTGACACCAAACCTGTTAACAAGGAAATCAAGAGCCGGCGATGGAGGTGGATCAGGCATGTGCTACGCATGGCACCGAGGTCTCTGCCAAAAGTCACTCTTCAGTGGACACAAGACGGTGAAAGGGACAGAGGCAGACCCAAGGAGACAAGGAGAAGGATAGTCCAAAAGGAGATAAAGGAACAGGGATGAACATGGAGTTACTTCGAAAGAAGTGCTGCAGACAGACCAAGGTGGCGAACTCTGATGAAGAACCTGTCCACCACAAAGTGCAAAGGGGATCAAGTAAGTAAGTACATACTGAACGAAAAATCTGCAAAGTGACAAAACGGCCTGCAATGCTATGTGGAGTAGATCCCACATCCACTTCCAAAAAGCAGGAAGGTGAAACGGAGGTATGTAAGCTGAAGGTACTCTGAAGTCCCTTGGAGTCACAAGCCAAGATCAAATGCCCAACGAACACATAGGAGGTAAGGCATTTTTCAGCAAACGTAAGACAAACTAAGAGGCAAGACTCAGATGATACAGGAACGTAACCAGGAGAGAAGCATTGGGGAAAATGCTAGTGATGGAAATTCCAGGAAAGAGGAACAGAGGAAGACCCAAAAGAAGATTTAACGAGGCAGTACAAGAAGATATTGAACCACATGAAGTACAAAGAAGGATTAAACAGACTGAGAGAGGTGGAGACGAGGGACCCACTGTAGTGACCCCTGAAAAGGAGCAGCGGAAAGACATAGAAGAAGACATACTGAAACATGGAATGACCCAAAAACATCCAAAATTGTTCAACACCTCTAAAATCCACCCAAAATCACTCTTAAATTTTTTATGCATTTTCATAACCAGCCAAAGTAACCAATTATTTCAAAAGCTTAAACTTATTGCTTGAGAGTTTGCACAACAGATGAATGTTTGAAACTTTATATCTCTGAACGGATTCTGAGGTCAAACCTAGACATTTATGCCTTTTCTTAGAGTATAACATTATTTATTAATTGACAATATATTCAGTGTTATTCAGATTAAGAAGAGCAGGCGCCACAGTCGGATCCATGACAAAAATTTGGAGGTCAAAGCAGATAAGCCTGAAGATAAAATTCCAACTGTACACAGCTATAATCATCTCCACAGCCCTTTATGCTAGTGAAACATGGAAGAGCACCAAGAAGATACAGCAGAAATTGAATGCATTCCATCAGCATAACGTGAGAAGTATTTCAGGGTTTCGTGGAGAGAAAGAATTACAAATGAAGAAGTCTTGAGGCGGACTGGTCAAAAGGAGTTACACAAGATAGTTGAAGAGAGAAGGTGGAGATTGGCTGGTCATGCGCTACGACTGCCAGTTGGACGATTAGCACAACAGGGTCTGAATTGAAAGCCAAGTGGAAGAAAGCGCAAGAGGGACAGGCCGGTAACCACTTGGCAAGCCACTTTCGAAAGCGATCTGCGCGATAGGAAGATCTATGTCCGAAACATTCAAGCTCTGGCCAAGGATCGAGTCCGCTGGCGCCGTCTTGCTGCCCAATGTCTCACCAGAGACAGGAGGACCTAAGGTTTAAGGTAAGGTCATTGTTATTCCACTTAATATCTGCAATATCTATTGCCTTTGACGAGGCCTTACTGTGAATAGGATGCGATACCTTCCCCACACCTTCGTGTGGGCCTTTCTTTCCCTCAAAGTGCGATTTATTGCACCCCTCGCTTTGACCTCCGAAAGATTTTTAACCTTTGAAATTTTTAATTACTTATTCTTAAAAGGTCATTGAAAGATGTTGTGGGATTTCCATTGTATAAAATTAGCGAAATCCGAAAAAGTTAATCATTACTTAAAATAAGAATTAATGCAGGGCACTTAAACAATTGTTCTATCCCATACCTAAATCACAAGGGGGTAAAGGTTGGTTGAGCAGAAATATTGGTCGCCCGAAATGGTTTCTCAAGATATTCCGATGAAATTTTTTATACAGGTAGGTATTGATAATGCGCTATTTTAGGTATCGATAATGCGAAATTTTCTAGCAATTTCTAACAAGCAGTATCACACTTCTATAATTTTGCTGCAGAAATGTTAAGTGGTGGAAATGTGGGAGGTGGTGGGTCAGATACTGCCACATGGCAATGACTTCAATCATTTTTTGCTTCAGTTACTTCAGTTACTTTTTTGCTTCAGTTGTTTCAACACAACAATGGCTCATGAGCAGTATCACAATTACAACAGAAGCTGTTATTAATTAACTTTAAAAGATAAAGCGGTGGAATTGTGGGAAGAGGTGGATTTGATACTGTGAGTGCATGAATTCAGCAAAGCAAGAACAGAGCCATTCAAAGCAGTATCACATTTCCAAAATTTAGTTGCAGAAACATATTGTGGTGGAGATGTGGGAGGTGGTGGGCCAGAAAATACCAAAAGGAATATTTTTTCCCAGTTTAGTATGGAGGGAGCAAGGGTTTGCGAGTGAGCCAGCAGGGCACTACTCTCCTGTTACTATCGCACAAAGATACCAGGAAAAATGGAAAAATATTAGCAGGAGGATCGTCCATTCCCACTATTAATAATGAAACAATGATCAATTTCTTTCATAGCTATCTCTTTTTTTTCGCAATCGTTTTTGTTATCCATTCGTGGTCCTTTGTGCTGTTCTAATTAAAAAGGGATTTTTTCGTTCTTCTCAGCAACAAGTGGACAGAATACAGAACACATCTCCATGTAGTGCTTTTTCTTTCAAGCAGTTCTTAATGAGATTTTATCACGAGTTGTAACAGATCGAAGTTCAGGAGGTGAGTAAAATCTTGTAGAACGAGGACGGTTTTACGTATTTCATTCCGTTCTGAGAGTAAAATGACATCCGCTAAGAAAAAACTGTAATGAAAGAATTACAAACCTTCTTAAAATGGGGTAAAGGTGGAATTATTAGTCACAAGATCGAGACTTCTGCGTCAAAAGATACTTTTACAAGGATATAACGCAAGTTATGCGCAAAGTATTGAGAGTAAATTAGAGCCCCTGCATGGAACTGAAGTCGCTGCAAAGCAACAGGTTAGTGTAATTGTTCTGATGATGAACAAAGCGTGTCAGCAGGCCTTTCACAGCGCACAATTTTCAAAAATATCTTTGTTCGATCGTTTACCTGCGTTCATTTAGAAGATAAATTAGCAGACAGGTCCTTATTTTAAGGCTGTCGCCATGGTGAGGTCATCTATTGGATGAATGTGCAATTCCAGTTATAATTGATACTTTGTACACTTGCTTATAATTGACTAGTTAGTGCTTTTAGTTCTTGCAAGATAAAATGTTTAATTTCTTAAGCCCTGTTCCTCCAATTAATTACAAAATGAAAGTTTTCTAAAAAGCACACAAATATTGAAAAGATCATATCCTAGGAAAAGGACTAGAGAGAATTTGACAGAGCTATTTTTTGTATGAAGTCATAATACAAAAAGGCGACAAAGTAGCCCAAAGTTGACAAAAGAAGATATCCTATTGACTAATTCTTGTTTTGCTTTCAATTTATCAAAAGTTAATTAATTCGATGTCGCTGTTCGCACTTTCAAAAGAAACGATGGATTAGCAATATTACTCACATGTGAGTAAACAAAATTACATGCACAAAGAGCAGAGTAGATCAAGTATGGAGATGATGCCACGCAATTCTCGTGGTTTTCCTCAGACATGCAAGCCTGCTGAACACGTAAGTTAGAACAAAGTTAACAAAGCTTTACAGTGTAAAATAGGAAACGTCCGGAAAGGGTTTTTAATCAAACAATAACATAATCCAACTGATAGTAGCATTTGCATTAGGTTGTGACATTTAATTTCAATTTTGATTTCAAGATATCATGCAAAACACAAAAGAGTAACCGACCTGTTCAACCAGAGCAAATATGTGGAGACGTCACGCTATGTTGTAGAATTTTCACTTGATGTTTTAATGGGATATTCAGTAATCATACACAGAGGAGAACAAATGTAAACAATAACAAAAAAACCACAATCACAAATATTGAGAATGTCAGCCTGTGGAGATTAAAAAGAGAGAAGATCAGGATACCTTGGTATGTATTGACATCTGATATAACGTAAACACAATGAATGAATAAAACATAAACTGGGACAAAGTTTGTTTTTTTAACGCAGATAGAATTTTTCTGAACACACTTTGGTACAAAAATACTTAGTACTCTGTCAGAGACATCAGTAGAAACATGTCGTCATCATTACTGCAGGAGCCTTTCAGGGAACGAGAGGAAGGGAGGTGGAGAAAGCGATTTGGAAAAAACAAAAGAGTAAAAGGAAGGTCCTTACGTACATAAAATACATTGTTTAAATAACACGAACTCGACATGGCTGGTGCCTCTCAAAAAAGAATATGCTTCTTTCCCTTCAGTTTATCTGTGGTACTTTTGTTGTGGTGTTTCTCTGAAATATTCGATGGTGAATGCCACTTTTGACTTTCAATAGCTTTGCTTTGATGACATCATTTGAGATGGTTCATAGATAAGAAAATATTATTTCCAGAACTGAATATCAAAAAGTGTTGAAAAAAAAGAAACAGAGTTCTGTACTCATCCTTTAGAGTATTTTTAATGAAGTTGTCACGTTGTTTTAGAAGCCATCTTGCGCACGGCAATTGTTTCGTAATACATTGTCCTACTAACCGAATTTAACTGAGATTTAGGATATAAGATTTAAAGATAAAAATCACATGTGGAACTATAGGAATTTCAACAGATGAAGACCTGGTGTTCGGAGCTTTGTTACGAAGCTGTGGGACACTAAAGGGCCATCGAGTGCCGAACTTGACTAAAGCGACCGAGAAGAATCCAATGAATATTTTGAATAGTTGAAGGATAAAATGAAGAAGCTGAGAGAATTGGACGAGGCAATCCTGGAGGCAGCTGGCGAAGCGTATGGAAGAATCTAAGGAATGAAAGGAAACAACAGAGTAGCTGGTACGAAAAGAAACAGAAGGATGGCGAAATAGGGACTAAATAAAGAACCTGGCCTTTGAAACACTGAACTTCGGTAGTATAAAGGTTTCATTTATCAGCGTTGATGGTTTGAGCATAAAAATTCTATTTGATTATATTACGAATATTTTGAATATAGCCTTGACAAACGTCTCTAGATATAAGATAAGTACATGTTTAATTAAAATTATCGGACACAGCGGTAATTCCGATTGTGTTTTTTGTAGCAGGTGTGGGAGCTTAAAACATTAATGACTGTTGAGTAATTACAACTTCTTACCTTAACTAACATTAAATCCCTCTATGTCGGGAGACACACTAGGCTTAAACATCACTGTCCCGCTGTTGCTGAATTGCAGCTGCATGGTTTGCTAATTTTCCTTTTCCTTCTGCCAGCACCTTTCCGCTCCACCTCTACCATTCTTCTTCAGAATGTCCCTTTCGTCCTTCATTATTCAGGTGTCCACCCGAGAGCCACAGCATAGTTTTTTCGCGGGATCTCCCTCAATACATGACTAAGCCAGTTTCATTCCTCTCTTTTCACCTCATTGCTTGTCCTCTTTGCCCCTTCATCTCTAGACCTCTTTTATTGGAGGTATGCTGCTGCCATCGGATCTTGAAAAATCCTCCTCACACACTGGAAAATGTCTAGTTTTTCTTCCTTTTCCTTGGTCAGTTTCCAATACAACTCTCTTAAAAAGGAAGCCTTTTGTCTTTTTCAACGATATCGCCACCTTGCCGTTTCTTGATAGCCGTTTGAATTGTGCGCTGGTCAAAGCTATTCGTTTTCCTGCGTGTCCTTTGACTTCAACATCCTTTGCCACATAAGCTCCAAGATAAGTGAAGCTATCCACCTATTCTACTTCGTTCTCTCTAACTTTAAGCCTTTCATCGCTTCTGGTGTTGGTGTTCATCACTTTGCCATTCTTGTCATTTAGCTTCAGTCCAACTTTAACAGCATTTTCTTCAAATCTCGATGTTTTCTGCTCTAGATGGCTCATTGTGGTTGATTGAGGAGCGGGATCATTGGCAAAATTGAAGCTCTTTGGCAAAGTTGTGAAGTCCCATCTGATCCCTGATCTCTCACCTTCCGTTATTTTCCACATGATCCAGCTGATTACTAAAACGAAGACGAATCGTGACATTCAGCACACCTGTTTTACTCCTGTCGTCACTGTAAACCAGCCTGTTGTTTCATTTTCATCAATAAAGGAGCACTGAAAATCTTCATAACGGGTCCTGACCATCTGGATCATTTCAAAGAAATTCCATAAGGGTGCATGATGATCCAGAAGCTGTCTCTATGTAGTTAAAAACCTTTTCAAACTCAACAAAGTGTATGTACAGAGTAACATTCTATTCATTGACTTGTTCCAAAATATTTCTGGTGTGCATATCTGGTCAATAGTTTCTCTGCCTATCCTAAAGCCAGCTTGTTCTTTCCTGAGTAATGAGTCCACTCCTGACTTTTTACTGTTTATCAGGATCCTGCTGACTACTTTACTGACCAGTAGCAGGAATGTAACTCTCTTCAAGTTTATACATCTCCAATGATTTCCTTTCTTTAGAATTTTGCAGATTGGTTCTTTACTCCATGGTGTAGGAACGGTTTCTTTCTCCCAAATCCAATTAATTTCCTTTTCAATTCCGCGCTTGCTTGGTCTAGGTCTCCTTTCAGCATCTCTGCAGTAATTTGGTCTTCTCTAGGAGATTTTATTCTTCAGGGCCTTCAGTACATTTCTTATCTTCGGTAAATTTGGTGCCTCCATTGGGATGTCAAGGTCTTATCTCTCGTCTGCTTCTTCTTGTTGTGGTTCTTTATGTGCTTCTCTGGTGAGCACTTCCTGAAAATGCTCTTTTCATCTTGCCAGCCTTGCCTCTTTGTTCTTAAGAAGCTCTTCGTTCGTGTTCTTCATTCCTGCTACTTGTCTTGTGCTTTGTCCTGTCAGCTGTTTTACTATGTTATATAGCTCTTTCTGTTGTCTGTTCTTTCCTGCATTCTTTGGTCTCCGTGCTTTCTCGGTTATCCATCTCTTCTTGCCCTCCCTAATATTCCTCTTCACCTCCCTGTGCCTCGTCTTGCATTCTACCTTTATCCTTTCTTAATTCTTTCTAAACGGGTACTATCAGTCTTGTTCTTATTTCCTTTTCTCTTATCTAATAATTTCCAGGTCTTGTTGCTGATCCATGGGTTGCTTTTACCTTTCCGGAATCAGAACACTTTCTCTGCTTTGATAAATACACTCCTCTTATGTTCCCACACCTTCTAGATATCTTTATTCTCAGTTCTGTTCTCTTCAAGATTGCATCTTACTACATCGCGGTACTTCCTCTTCGTTTCCTCGTCCTTCAGTGGATATAGGTTCAGTTTTGCCTTGACCTTGTTCTTGTCCCTGTGTGACTTGAAACAAAGTTTGGTGTTTGTACTCACCAGACAATGGTCGCTGTTTGCAACTACTCCTATCTATACACGTAAGTCAAGTACAGACGACCCCCCCCCCCCTCACCATGTGATAATGAGATGGTCGAATTGATTCTTAACTCTCACATCTGCCGAAACCCATGTTGCCTTATGGATGTCTTTATTAGGAAATAATATACCTGTTATCACTAGCTTGCTGGACCAATAGAACTTGCACAGCTTTTCTCCATTGTGTAAACCCATTGTTCTCTCATAGCCGGTGTTATCACTTTCAATCCTGGCATTGAGATCCTTCATGTCGTTGATGATGTCATTCTTGTTTCATCCATCCACTGTTTCCTGTAGTTCCTGATGGAACTGTTCCTTCTGAGTGTCTTACTTCTCATTGTTTGGGATATAGAATTGAATGATGGTCAGTCTCCTGTATCTTGATTAATCTAACTGTTATGATCCTCTTGTTAACAGGAATCCACTCAATGATTGATTTTCCTGTTTATTACTAATCATGGTGGCAACACCTCCCTGGTGGAGTTCCTCATTTCCACTGTAGATTAGTGTTTGTCCTGCCGCAAGCTTCATTCTGCCTGCTCGTGTCCCTCTGGTTTCTCTTATCCGGAGGACCTTCAGGTGACATTTCTCTATCTTCCTTGGGATCTGTGCTACTGCACCTCCACTGTACATTGTTCTCGCATTCCAGTGTCCAATGATGAAGGCTGTTTTGGGATGTACAATTGATCTCGTCGGATGCTGAGCTTTCTGAATGCTCTCACCCAATTTCCTCATATTGCCGTTGTTAATATTCCCTGCTCTTTCCAGATTTTCATGATGAATGCCGATGTCCGTAGTTTCTGTAACTTGCGGTTTTGTGCAGGGGGAGGTCGTTAGCCCCCTGTCCAACCCCCAGGATTGAAGAACCAGGATTTTCTGTCGGGATGTCTTTCCTTTAGACTAAGTTGGTTCATGTTTGCGATCGATCATCCATCACTGGGGGACTGCACCTCTACGCTGGGTAGTCCCAGCGAGAGGAATTAAAATTCCACTTTCATAAATAAATAATGAATATTCAAAGAAAAGAATTTTGAGAATTTGAGAATATTTAAAAAAACTCGGAATTTTATTAACTGTCTCAAAATAAATCAACGTATTTTTTCAACAACAGATGGTAAGTTGATACACCCATTCTACTCAAATTGTTAGCACTTTTTTTTAAAAAAAATCTTGGTTTTTTTGGATAGTATTAGTCATCCTTTAGGTATTTGCCGCCACTTTGAAGGTGAAGCAAAAAAATTGGTAGCCCAAAAGGTAAATTTTATCAAAGAGTGAATAAACACTGCAAGTTCCCTCAAAAAGCTTGGGAGAAAAATAGGCAATATATTTCCTGACAGGGACCTACCTGCTGTGTCAGAAAGAACTTTACAAATGTTGCCAAATTTATTTGGATCACGAAAGGAAATGCTCAGATGGCAACAGGAAAATCTGCAATAAACAAAGTTGTGTTTTGTCGAAAGTGTGAATGTTTTATTCATGAAAGATGATCACAGATCGTCTTTAGACAGTTGATTCAAGGTGATTCAAATATTTATCATATTGGTGTTACAAAAATACTGACATGAGCAGTCTCTGCTCCATGAAATTGAAAACTATGTTTCTGAGATATGCAACCCATACTTTGTGGGTGCTGTTAAAAAATCATTTTACATACAAATGATGTGACCTTAGTTTTGGATCTTAAGGATTACCGCCCTCTGCGGCTCCCTGATCAGTCGATCGATTTTCACCAGGAGAATCATGAAAGATCTACAAGTGAGTCGGCTGAGAAAAGACTAAAATGTCATGGCCGAACTTATCTAACTTGAGGTTAAAAGACAATATTTTTATGAAATTCATATTTATATGTACTAATCTTAAAATAGTTTTCAACTACTAGTCAACGTTTAATGTACCAGAGTTCTCCCCAACAACTTTCCCATTTGAGAGTACAAAATTAGAACACTCAACAAGGTTCAGTTATAGATCCACATGAATTATGTTGGGCTTTGTAATCCAAAGATCTTTGCCGAGCAGATTAAGTTCATGACTTACTTTTAAGTCTTTTCAAGCATCATTATGGTACACACACGTGGGCGAGAGAGACAGAGAGAGAGAGAGAGAGAGAGAGAGAGAGAGAGAGAGAGAGAGAGAGAGAGAGAGAGAGAGAGAGAGAGAGAGAGAGAG
>RDPX01000519.1:240772-254205 GCA_003991215.1 Morbakka virulenta | reverse complement strand
ATGATAATAAATAATAGTATAATAATGATAATAGTATCAATATCTGAAAAGAGAAATAAAAAGACTGTGGAAACTGAAGAAAGTAGAAGTTGTCCCTGTTGCTATTGGAACTCTGGGGTCTGTGACCAAAGGATTTGAGAAGTGGGTTGAAAAGCTTGGGATTCACTGAAACTTGGGAGTACTTCAAAAGACTACGTTGTTGGGAACAGCCAGGATTTAGCGAAAAGTACTGGAGTTTTGAAAAAGAAAATGCTGGTAGCCCATGGTCATTTTTAGACCCGCCTATCAGCACAGAACTCAGCAATAAGAACAGCCAAACACAAAGTGTGGAAAAAGATAATAATAACAATAATAATAATTGTAGTGACAATCAAATTAAAAACATAATTCTAGATTCGTTATTATTCTATGTTTGAGATGCCTGTGGCGCTCCCACAAACACTTATGTCAGCGGACTCTTATGTCGAGCCGCCATGTTTTGTTGAATTGTAATTAATGTGTAATTTTTGCTGATTAAAGCCTTATAAACGAGGTAAATGTGTCTTGTTCTTCGCAACAATAATCAAATTCATAAAAATAACTGGTATTTGTGTGGGCCTACTGATCACTAAAAACACTAGCCTCTGCTAAGGACCGAGTTTGTACCTGCGGCATAGATAGCACCTACTTTACATACTATTGAAGACCAATTAAAAAATATGTGGCATTTAAAAATGTATAATATACCTTCCAGATTTTTCTCTTACGTCTACCCTGATAAACAGTGACAAGCGAGAGAGTCAATGAGCTCTCAAAGATCATGTAATGATATCCACCATTTAATTATCGAACAATCTGATAGGCAGAGAAGAAAAGAGGAGATATCGTTGTGCAAGAGGGACACAACAAACAAAACTACCAATAAATCCCAGGAGAATTCACTTTTTTTTAGTTTTGTTTTCTTAACGCTGTTTTTTTCTTTTGTAATACTTGCTTTTGTGGCCTTGTCATTTTGGGAAGACCTTTTCATCCTTTTTTCCCATCTGTTTTGTATTTTTAATATAAAGGTATTTACAGTTGATATTATAGTACCGCAAATATCATTTTTGATACTCGTGTGACTCATGTCTTTTAACGTCTTCATACTTATGCAATCATTCCTCCTCGTTCTACTAAATTTTTCTATGGATGAATTCTTTTCCTCATAGTGCTAGATTATGGAACTCTTTGGCTTCTGAGTCCTTTCCTTCATCATGTGACTTGAATGTTTTTAAGTCGATGGTCAAATCTCATCTCTTGGTCTAACTTTTGTCTTTCCATTACAGTTCCATATATTTACTAGCTTAATGCCTTGTATGGCCCCTACCCATAGGCTCCAAAGAAAGCCACAATACTACGAAACAAGCTCCTACATTAGGAATACTTAACAACAATATTAATAACCTGTTGCTTCTAAAGGACTATAGAATCTCTTTGGAGATGTAAACTCTCTCGACGTTCTTTATTAGAAAAGAGTACTTGTGATCTTGCTGTTTGAATGGAACTACAAGTTGTTACAAATTTAACCCGCAATTACTTATCTTGCACAGAGTCCACTGCAAGGGCCGTAGTCTCAGTTTTGAGGAAAAGGCGTTTTCATAGACTGGAACAATCTTCAAGGTAATGATTAATTTTTGATTGCTAAGAAATATTGTGGCGTCGTTTGCATAATGGAACATCCAGGCCGATTCGTCAAAACCGTAGTCCTTGACATTTTTTGTATTTGCGAATTGGGCGGGGAAGAAACTCAAAAACAATATGGGGCGGTCCTATCCAACTCCTCTCGACAAAGGAAAAAAAATTGAACTATGCCCATTGTTGGTTATTTTTATTTGCATATCAAGATACATAAATCTAACCCATTGATGGCAGAGTGGCCTAAACGTCATTTTGGCTATAGAATTTTCTAAAAAATGACCATTCAAGACAGTCAAATTCGTTCAAGAGGGTAAGAGATATTCTCCTCTACCAGCAGAATGACATGGTTTCCCGTATAATCTTAAAACTGCCCCAAAAAGAACTACTGGGGATATTGCATGTCTGGCCCTACGTAGGTTTTCATGAAGAAAGCAATGAAGTTGCATTAACATTGTTTTTAAGGACTCAGTGATCAGTATTTAAAAGGGTGACGGGTCTCTAGTTAAGGACTATTTTATCTTCTTTTTTTATATACGAGGCCTAACAAACTTAGTCTTGGTGATGCCAAAATATCCTATTTTAAAGAAAAAAATGTAAAGACATTTGAGTGACTGGCCAAGAACTGTAAGTAGAATTTGGCAGGACACTCATCAATGACTGGAACAGTCTTATTGCTTTTAGTACCTTAAGGCATACTTTTAGAGTTTCTGTCCTGGTATAACCTTAAACTGCATCCGGGTGTGGAGTTCCGACTTAGAGGAATTAGGTTACCCTTTGCCACAACTAACTCCAGGTCACCTTTAGACAAGGTGTAGCACCTCTTAGCCCTGGGTAGGCGGAACTCATTAGTCTTGGTTAGCAGTCCACCAAGGAAAAGGAAAGCTCTGACTAACAACCCGTAGGGTGAGCTTCCCGTTAGGTGCAGTACAGAGGGCCCATAGGTGTGTGGACACGTCCCGGCATTCACCAAAGGTTACCAAGGAATGGGTTAAAATCCTTCACTGCCTTGTGAGTAGGTGCACCGTTTATATCAGTGCCGGTTTCAGGCTCTACCAGCCGGGTTAAATTATTAGCAAAAACTGAAATATGAATCTCGACGCAAATTTCGATTCAAGTAATGCTAGGGCGTCCCCCATATGCGACGCACAGAATAGGGGTTAGGGTACTGTGAGAAATGAGCAAGGGGTACCGCAAAGAGCCCGGTTGCGGCCAAAGACCCTGGGATCAAAAAAGAGATTAAGATTGGTAGCTGCAATGTTAGAACGATGACTTGAAAAAGCAGGGAGATTGTGGGTGTGATGCAACGAAGAAGGATAGATGTGCTCTGTGTACAGGAAAACAAATAGAAGGAGGAGAGAGCCAGAGAACTAGGTGAAAGATTTAAGATCATATATTGTGGAACAGAGAAGCGAAATAATGGTGTGGGCATCATCTGTAATGCTCAAGAGAAAGAGAATGTGGTGGACGTTAACAGATGCAACAGAAAATGTATGATGATAAAGATGGCAACTGGAGAGGGAATTGTCAACATAGTCAGAGGCCATGCATCACAGTCAAGATGAAGAGGTGAAGAGAAGGAAAGATTCCATGAGGACCTGGAATCTTTGCTGAGAAAAGTGCCGGATGACGAAAGAATCATCCCAGGTGCTGATATGAATGGTCATGTAGGGGAAGAAAACACTTTGCCTCAGGGATGTCAAAGAGAAAAAGGATATGGAATACGTAACAGGGGAAATTGAAAATGGCCGAAGAGTTCGATCTAGCTCTTGCCAATACAATATTTATAAAGAGAGAGGAATATATGATAACTTTCAAAAGTGGTGACAACAAGAGCCAGATTGATTACATGGCTGTAAGGAGAAGAAAGAGAGCAAAGGCTCTAAACTGCAAAGTAACCCCTGAAGAAACAGTTGTGACTGAGTACAACCTACTGGTAGCGGGTTTGAGAGTGGAAACGAAGAGGAAAAAGCTGAAACGAAGCAAAGGAAAGATCAGCGTTTGGAAGCTTAAGGAAGGAGATGTGACACCAATTTATAAGAATGGGGTAATGTAAAGGAAGGAAACGCTACCACCCACACGGTCAGTAGATGATGCATGGAATCAAATAAAGAACATCAACATCGAAGGGACAGCAAGCACATGTGGAAGGAGAAAAGGGAAGAAACCAAGTGATAATGAAGAATGGCGGTGGTCAACAGAAATGAAAAAAGGCAATAAAGAAAAAGAAGGACGCCTTTAGAACTCTACAAAGAAACAGCACCAAGGAAGCTCATAGAGTGTACAAGACGCTGAAGAAAGAGGCAAAAAGGGCAGTGACAAAGGCCAAAGTAAGAGCGTCAGAGCAGTGGTATCAGAAATTACAAACAAAAAGAGAACAACAACAAAACATCTACAAAATAGCCAAGGACAAACACCATGCAAAAAGGGATACTGGGGATACGGTAGTGGTTAAAAGTGCGACAGGAGTACTTCTGGCAAAAGGCCAGGAAATATGTGATGGATGGAAAAAATACTTTAAAGAACTGAAAATGGCAGAAAGGAGCTACCAGAAGCTGATAAAGTAGAGAGACCAGAGATGAATATACAAAAGGAAGAGATACTTGCTGCTCTGAAAGAAATCAAAGTGGGGAAAGCTGCAGGTCCTACTGGGCTACAAGAGTTCACTACAAGGAACCGGAGATAGTTGCATCAAGCAAAGATGCCCTAGAGCAAGTAGACTTCAGGGATACAAATGAGAAAGTATTAAAGCAAGTTGAGAAGTTCTGTTACCTTGGGTCAACAATCGAACAAGGAGGAGGTTGTCACGAAGAAATGAAAGCAAGGGTGAATCGGGGTGGTAAAAGTTGAGGGAGGCGAGAGTAATAGAATGACAAAAGAATGACAATGAAGCTGAAGACCAAAATATACATTAGCGCAATCCAGCCAGTGCTGCGTTATGAGCTAGAGATGTTTCCCCTGAAGAGAGAAGAAGAAAGGTTTTTGGGAAGTGTAGAGATGAGAATGTTGTGTGGAATCTCCATGTACGAACACAGAACAATTGACTACATAAGAAGGTTCATGGAAGTAACAAAGATAACTGATAGAGCAAGAGAAGCACGACTAAGAAGACACGGTCGTATGATGAGAAGTGGCCCAGAGGAGGTACTAAAGCCAATATGGCTCAAACGGGTAACAGAGAGGAGACGTAGAGGGAGACAAGGGGTCAGATTGCAAGATGTAGTCAAGCGAGACATGTAAGAAATAGGAGCGGTCAGGGCATGTGGGAGGACAGAGCAACCTGGAAGAGGCGGTGTTCAGCGGTTTACCCATCAGAAGTTGGACAAAGGCTGACGACAAATATGAAGCATTCCTTTAGAGTTCGTGGGACATCTAATATGTCTCCAAAGACCTCATACAGAATTGTATAAAACTGAGACAGCAGTTAGTATTCAGCTGGATTTTGGTTTGGGGAAACGCATTGAGGGTTTTGAAGATACTAGTTGCATGAGCTAGGATAACTTTATTGCAGGTAAGGGCGTTTTAAATATCTTTGTCAGCAGAAGTTATGTCCTTGTTCCCCTTCATTTTCCAAAGGGAGAAAAAACAATACGTATAATATTCATTATAGTTTACGAGCTGTTCCATGCATTTGAGTCTAGTTCATTTCATTGTTCGAAGATCTAGTTGCATTGATTGCTCCTCCATGTAGGGAATGGTTTCCAGTCTCCCTGGAGTTAAAGGTTCTTCTCAGATGGTATATCGCCTTTTCGCTACTTGAACCGTTTGTAGGGATTTTTCTCTGGCCCTGTATTTAGAGTAACAAACACATATATGTTTTCGGGGTATTTTTTCTGTACCACCATGCCTGGTGGTACATAGAAAAAAACCCCCCATAAATTAGGAAAATCGGTCTGGAGAGCCAGAAAAGACAATAAGACCGTACGTGGCTTTGAATTTATGGTATTTTGAGATGGGTTATATTTAGTTTTCAATATCCTTGTTCTGACCTAATGAGCTCTACTCGACACACACTGATTGCCATGGCATCATGATTGAAAAGAACAAATAGATCAACTTTCACAAATTTAACAAGTAGAACTAATTATTTTAATAGGTACATCTGATCGGAATGTAACTTAATGCTTCATTAAGTTGTTCTTGTTGTTCTTGTTGTTCTTGTTGTTCTTGTTGTTCTTGTTGTTTTTGTTGTTCTTGTTGTTCTTGTTGTTGTACTCATTATCACTGGGTTTGTTTTGAGTAACCCTAACGCTTTCCAGCAGCTCCTGTTCAGCTTAAAGTGTTGAAGAGGTTGATGCCGTCTTTTGGCAGGATTATGACGTTCTTGTGGCTGCCCTGTTATGCCTTTGAAGACTTCAACTTCTGCTTTTGGCGAGGCCCAAAGTGTATAGATCCCCTTCTTGTTTTTCTTTCCGCTTGGACAACCCTTTCGGGGGTATAGGCATGTCAGTACTACTCGAGTGAATTCTTCATTCTGGGAGCATTTGATGGCAATGCAATTCTTCTTGTAATCTTCAAAACACAAGAATTTACTTCAAGACCCTGATTAATTGGAATAGGCTACCTTTACTTGATAACTCAGGATGTTAAGTAAATTCGGAATAACTCTTCTCACATCATAAATGTTATTTTGTTTCCCACGAAGATTGCAGACCTACCTCTTCTTCTTTTTGACTGGAAGGTCTCGTAACCGCAAGTGATTGCCTTAAGTGCCTCGTCTGGGATTTTGAAAGGCGGTTCCTGGACCAACACGATTGTTGTGGTATAGTGGTGAGTTTTTGGAGACTTTGATAGTTATAAATTGCTGAAACAACAGGTTGTTAGCTACCTCTTTATCATTAAGTATTGTTCTGAAACTTTCTCTTGAATGCTGGAGACAGTGTAGATTTATACCTCCCATTCAAAAATATGTGAAATATATTGCAGTTCCATAGAAGAAAAAAGCAGGTAATTGGTGTTTTCTATCAACGTTTTTATGTAGTAAACATCTCTTCTTATAAGTACTCACGCAGAAAATGGCGAATGCCCTGTGCCACAACGCAAATAAAAAAAATCAGGCTTCTTTATGTCATTTGTGGTGGACCCTTCTGTTTATGTGAAGTTTCATGCCAACATTCCCATCAATTCTTGAGAAATCTAAGTTTAAACAGGCAAATATACACACAGACATTCACACACATACACGCGCACGCTGACGTACAAACACGCCTCACAGTTATGATCAAAGAATAGAAACACCTCTCTCCCTCTCTTCCTCCCTCCCTCCCTTGTTGTCGTTTTAAAACATTTCAAGAACCTTGCACAAGCATGCATAGTTTTATTAATTTTAAGGAACTAACCTGGTGATATCACTTGGTTTAGATAATTAAAATGTCTTTTACGCCCTTCTAGGTTTGCAAAGACTCTAAACAATTTTCTATGCCATTGAAATCAACTCTTTTGGCGAGGTGATTTTAGTTGTTAACACTGCAAGATGCTTTAAGGTTTAACTTTTAGTGATAAATTTGAGCTTGGCAAATAAAAACTTTACACAAGCAGCGTTAATAGGTAATTTGTGGTATATTGTTGGAACCGGTGCAAACATCCAAACAGCTCTTTCAGATCAAATTTGTTTAGATAAAGTTTGTGTTTGTAGTATTTTCTTATCAACAAATTAGCCTCCGCGCTTTTGAATTGAGGAGTTTTTCAACTTTTGCTTGATTTGCATCATGATCGATAACTCAGAAAACGTAAAGAGGTAACGCACACACCAATATAATTACTTAATAGCTTCAATCATCCAGAAAGTGATTAAAGAGTTAATAGCACGCGATACTTTACAACTAACAGAGCATAAAATTTAGTGAACCCGAGTTAAAGAATGAAATGGAAATATAAATGCGACCCACATTGGATCCAGTCGTAACAATTTTATCACACAGTGCCATATCAGATTAAGGTACTCCAACAGCGACCTAAGAGAACTCACTGAATCTATGGCTGTTTGGTTGGCTTACCGGCGCAACAACATTTGTTGATGACATCTATGGTGATGGTTAAAACCTTGTGTGCGTCTGAGCTAACTAAATGAGAAAAAGGAATCAAAACAACTCATATGGCCACTGTATTAAGATATAAACCATGGATCATCATATTGCACAGTACCATAGTAGATTAAGGTCACCTAACAGCGACCTGAGAAAACTAACTGAATCTGCCCTTTTTTATTTGCCTTACCAGTGCAACAAGATAGGATGACGGGTAAGAAGAAGGGTAAAAGTTAAAACATCTTTGAAGTTAAGATTCGTTTATTTTTATTCCAGTTCCAAATCATCTTGCGTTGACTGTGGAAACTAGTCTATGGCATGTCTCTTTGTTCTGTGGTTGTTTCTGGCAGTCACTTTTTAGAATCTTCATTTCGGTACCAATGTAGCCAATATATGACGCCTTGGCCTGGTTCTTTCTTTCTCGCGTTGCAACTTACCTATTAACTAGTAATTTTTCAATCAAATCCTCTTCATTACATAAGAAAATCTCTTAGCGAAGAAACAACACAGCTTAAAAAATATTTTGACAAATGGTACTTAAAAATGAACACCACCAAATCAGTATCTGCTACATTCCATCTAGATAACAGACAAGCTACAAAGACCCTTAAAATCAACGTCGACGGAAAAATCCTTCCAACTGACACAAACCCAAAGTACCCAGGTGTTACTCTTGACAGACAACTGAACTACAAAACATACCTGAACGGAACAGCAAACATAATAGCAAAACGCAACTCTCTCCTTAGAAAACTGGTTAGCACCTCTTGGGGAGCGTCAAAGCAAGTACTTAGAACGTCCGCATTAGCACTCTGTTATAGTGTTGGAGAGTACTGTGCCCCAGTATGGTCAAGAAGTCCTCATGCAAAAACGATAGACGTAAAACTTAGAGAATCCATGAGGATAATTACAGGATCCCTAAAGTCAACGCCAATACAGTGGGTCCCAATACTAAGTCATATTGCACCACCAGAAGTCAGGAGAGAAGGTGCCAATAAAAAAATTGAAGAAAACAACAGACAACACCCCTCTCAAAGACAATGTTAGCAACGCCCCAAAAACAACGCGATTAAAATCCAGAAGAGCTTTCTACCAATCAGAAATTGAGATTTACAACATGGAGGCATGGAGAGACTGATGGTTAGCAAACACACCATCGGGATGAGAAATTATTAAAGACCCTGATGAAAGACTACAAAGCTTCCAGAATAATACTAGAAAACAATGGGTCTCCTCAAACCGACTGCTGACAGGCCATGGCAGAACATCAGCCAACATGTACAAATGGCGACTAAAAGACACTGCAGACTGTCCTCACTGCAGTGGAACCCAGGAAAATGTAAAACACAACGTCCTCCAGTGCCCAACAACCAGACTGGAGGGAGGTTTTGGCACCGTCCTCAACTGTGATGAGGAATTCAGAACCTGGTTGAGGAGACATAATATGGAGATGTAGCCATACGCTACTACTACTTTTCAACGGCTGTAAATAATTCATTTGTGCACCAAGTACCTATAAAACTCCTTAGTTCATTATTGTGAATGCATTTTTTAAATTTAATTTTGGAGCATGCTCTGCACAGAGGAAACAGTAGTTTTTCAGCGTTTCCACACTTTGTTTTGACAGGTAATACAGGGTGATAAAAACCGTTTGGTGAAAGTACTTTGCATTTAATTAAACCGAATCACTCTTTGTCTAATTTTTCAGGGTTAAATATTTTTATAGAATGTCCAATTGGATACTTTTTGTAACATTGTACGGTTGGATATAAACTTACAAAATCAACTTATCGTCCTTTTTCGTTGTCTTTGAAATCACATTGCAATTTGGTTACATTTGTACGCCCACCAAAGAATGCATCTCTAGGATTTAGAGGAGTAACATTTTCACAAGGGTTGCTGTTAGACCATGTTTTAAAGTCTTTATTTCTATCTAATTCGCATTCATAGACTTCAACAAGGTTGTATCCTGCATTTCTTACCTTGTTATTTTTCTCAATTGTTTGTTTTTGTAACGTTCCCATATCAATCTTGTTCTTTGGATTTATTGTGTCAGGAGTATAACATTTTGGACACCCATGCCAGAACCACCCTTGAAATTCAGACACTGCCTTTGTTTTTTTTCAGTATCCATCAACTTTTCCAACGTCATTAATCATATACTCCCCACCATTTAAGGCATGTTGTATTTTGATATCATCCCTATTTGAAAGGTAGTTTAATCATGAAATACTCTTTTTACTGCAAGCTTCAATGTTGGTAGTATCTTTATGAACTGCAATACAAGCAGCTGGCATATAATTCGATCTGTAGATGTTCATACATACAGAAGCTATGGTACCGTATTGTAGAGGGTCAGTATTTTCCAACTCCATAAAGTCTTTCCTAAATTTCATCATACTTAGAATATCAACATCAGATCGGCAATATTCTCTTACCTCATTCTTAAAGCCAAAGACATAACATTCATCAACTCTTGCCTGACACCATTCTAAGAAAGCTTTCCGATTAAAGCTACCCATTTGGTCAACACCATAATGTTTCTTGCTAGGAGTATATCCTACATAGTTTTGGTTACATTGTTTATTGAAATAATGTGGAAAGTATCCTTTCTTCAGCACTTTTAATCCAATTGTTTTGGGGAAGGTTGCTAGAGCACTAGTAACATGGTTATACTGTCTGTAAAACGAATATTGTATTGTTTGACTGTCATAGACATAATCTTGGTCCCCGTATAGATACAATATGGATTGATTATAAATAATAAACTGATAAAAATAATAATAAATAAAGAATAATCAATAATAATAATAATAATAATAATAATAATAATAATAATAATAATAATAATAAAGAATAACAAATAGCCTTTGCTACCTTTCCACTCTGATCTACGATTGCCTTCTCACCTGATTTTACAGCTGATTCTATGACCTTGTTAACCAACTTGTTCGCTTGGGCTTTAGCAATAACTGCAGGAGTCTTACTTACAATCTTACTTGCTATTTTACCAACAATGTCAAAAATTCCTTTTCCTCCATATACATATCGACGGTTAACGTTATGTTTCACAATCATTTTTTTAAGAAGCAGATATTTTTTTTATCCAAACAGACTGGTGTTCAATTGTTTATACTGTTTCCTGTCAATAATACCCTTTCTTAAGAGTGTATCAGCGATTGCTACTATCTCATTTTGAGTTGTTCTATTTCCAGCTTGATACTCAGCAACCAATAACGTCAAGCGATTAACAAGTTCATTAGGGTCGAAGCTCAAATAAACAACACCACTACCTTTCTTTGTTTTTTTCAGTTCATCCCAAAATGGTTTCACTAACTACCACTTTTTGCCTTTGCTAGAATTTGGAGTTTTGCCTCATGAATCATAATTCTGAAAGAGGGCATTATTGCGATAAAGAATTTGTTTGTAATTTAACATATCATCATTATCGTAACCAACAGGCTCCTTTTTAGTCAATAGAGACCACAATCCCTTTGTTCCATGATATCGATGGCTAGGTGAGCTTGCGTGCCCGCTGGAGATTATTATGTTATCATCTTCAATTTCCACCGGTTTATTTCCAATCCAGAAACTATCATCTTTTTCACAGATACCGAACACGGTATCAGTCTCTTTCGTTTTACTTACCGATTTTCGCAAATTATCAGCACCCAAAGGTCCAATAATTTTCGACTTCGGTGTATTGGTCACACTATAATCTTCGGGAGGAGTCAGAGCTGGTTGTAATGTTCTTTTCATCCCAATCTCTTCATTCAAATTTTCCAGCTCACTTCTAATGGGTGCTAAATCCCTTCCAATTTCTTCAGCAGCCCTAATATTCGATTCAATGATAGGTTTAAATAATCTCTGATGTTCTTCAGTTTTAGCTAAATCACCCAATCTTTCGTTCCGATTTTGTTGTTGAATATTCTTTATGCTCTTAAGGTATTCTTTTATAATCTCATCTCTTTTGGATGAATCTCTAATGTTAATAAACGACATGTTTTTGTAGATGTAAGATACTATGTTCAACGACCAACAGTTCAACGCTGAACCCCCAACGCTGAACGCTAAATATATATAGTAAATGGCGTTTGATGCGTTAAATTTGAGCGTTCGAAAAAGTAAGTTCGTAGAAGTGTGTTCATTCATTAGGTACGTAAAACATATTAAAGTTACTTCTATATCTACCTTCATATTTCCCACTTGATAAATCTATAGTAGCAAATCCGTGTTTCTCTTTCCAACATGTTTTACAAAAGTCTTGAACTCATCCAAAGACATATCTGCTGATGCATGATCCTTATGGATATGATTGAGGTTTTTATCATCTTTTGGAAACAGTACAATGAAGTTGACGTTTTCTCTAACAGTCGTCCTTGGTAATAGTAAGTAATTTCGACTGATGTGAAACTATCGCATGAACTGTGTATACCTCTAGTGTAATATGCGTCTGCTTTACTCTACTTTTCCAAAATGCAGTCGTCAAATATCATCAAGTTTTTGTGTGTTTTATCTAACCCACTCGGGTCTAGTATATCACTGCAGTCTATAAAAAATTCAGTTTTAATTTTAGGGGCTCTCCCACTTGCCTAGGGTTTTCATTAGACTTACCTACTTCCTCTATAGCCTCAATTACATCAACTTTGTTTTTATGAAAGGGGTCTTTATTCACAAAGACGTTGGTGATCTGTTCCTTTGACAAACCATTTTGTAATCCAGCTTTAAGTATCTTGTATTCTGGTTAAAACAAGCTTCGTCCAAAAACCAACAAACAGTTGTAATCTAACCATTTAGGTTGAAGAAGCAGATTGAGCAGTAGTGTCATTTTCCTGATCCTGATTTACCAATAATAAAACCTCGAATAGTCCTTGGAAACAAAGGATCGCTATTTCTTTTGACTAAATTTGACGTCCACTTATAACACGAGTTTATCATTTTTATTACAAATTAAAAAAATGTATTGTCTCAGATGTAAAAGGCAGACTAACTGCTCTATATGCGAGTGCAAAAAAGTCACGTTTGGTGGCAATCTTGATATTCATACGTTAATTGGAAAGTCCGGCTACGGCTATGGCAGAATCTTGCTATAGAAAGGGGTGACAACCCTTGCCTCCGAAGTTAGGGGAAAGCAGGTGGAACCGGGCAACCGTAGTCCACTAAGGGGAAATAAGGCGTCCTCTCCCAACTTGCTTAGTCTTGGGGTGTTACCTTGGGCAAGTATCAGCAACCCCTTAGCCTCCCCTATCAGGGTTACGATAAAGACGTCGGCAGCAGGGCGTCGGATGTTTCTTCAGGGCGGAAGAACTCTCTAGTCAGAGTCAACGGCTTGGAGTAACGCAGCGGCTAGGCGGATGATCTGTCACGACACAGACAACGACTAGGTGTCATATACCATTACAACATGGTACTGCGCGACAGAAGGCAATGGCAAACCACTGCCGTATCTTGCCAAGAACATTATGATGACAAACCGAAAACCAAGAAAAGCAGATAACGGCGTCAAGGGGATTGTATCCCCGAGGAGCAATCCCTCGCCCGGTATGGTTACCTTGAAGCCGCAGGGGGGACCAGACCGTCATCAAGCGACTGAGGCAATCCCAACTAAGAAAAGTCTCAGAATTGGAACTTGGAATGTAAGAACACTGCATCAAATTGGAAAACTTGAAAATGTAAAGCAAGAAATGACACGGATTGGAATCAACATCCTTGGGTTATGCGAAACCAGATGGAAGAATAGCGGAGATTTTAGAA
>RDPX01000519.1:206081-224853 GCA_003991215.1 Morbakka virulenta | reverse complement strand
GTTAGGAACATAGTCAAAGACAGAGAGAGATGGCGGAGGATGCTGTCAAGCCTTATGAGCCGCCCATGGCTCGAAGAGGATAAGTAAATAAGTAAGTTATGTGCATTTAAAACCACTGTTAGCAATGCAGCGCACCTGTGAAGATTAAATATTCTTTCTTTCGGAATATCGTTCATGGTTATTTTTCCTCTGGACATGATTGTCCCCTGAAGATCCTATATTATCTTTCTGTATAATAGAATACAACCCAGGCTCACGGGCGTTGTGTACAGTACCATATTAATTTGACGATTAGGGTAAGCTAAATCTATGGACTCCTAAATAATAACATCTGGACTGGAAACCTCTCAGAAATCTGCTGTTGGATGTACAAGATGAGGCCGATACAAACTGTAGTTCCCAGGCCCAAGAAGCAACAAACGCTGTCGCCATCAGATAAAGCGCCAATTTTGTGACTGTCAAGAATACAAGCATGGTTAACAAATGTGCTGCTGTTGGCTGCAAAAGTGGCTATAAGACAGCAGAAAATCTCGCTGGTTTGGCATTTCATACGTTTCCGTTAAATGACGATGAGTTACTTCAACGCTGGATGAGAAAAATTTCAAGAAAAGACTTTGTTGCAACGGAACATTCTAGGTTTTGCTCTCTTCATTTTACCGCGGATTCGTTTGTCATCCAAAGCACGGATAACAACACAAGGCGTCCGAGGAAGTGCAAAGAGCTTATTAGAAGGTATTTAGGAGACCTTGCCATAATTTCTTCATAACATGCCTATAATGTTTCCCAGCTTGGAAAGGTTTAAGATGTTCAAGATTGAGTAGTGACGGTTGAAAGAAATTTGCTTTGCCAAGAAGCAGGTCGTGAAGGCTGATCTTTGTTATCAGTACAGTTATCAGTAGTGTTATCAGTAGTATTTAGTCTGTTTAAAATTGATGCTCACTTAAGACTGTTTATTATTCATGTTTTTCCTATTTTTTTTCGTTAAAGAAGACTCAGAAAAGATGCTGTGCCAACATTGTTTCCGAATCTTTCCTCGTACCTGTCTAGTCCAGGCATACCACTCAGGAGTACAAATGCTGCTCGCTTCAACTAGCAGAGGGATGATCTTGATGCCAGATGTGCTGCATTTCTACAACCAAGCAGTTAATCGCTCTTTCTTTGTAAACTGTGTGGTGGTAACTTAAAATCTGTGATCAGTAACCCAGTCAATGGAGAACCACTGTATTTATTGTTTGACCCTGTTCATAACATAAAGAACATTTACAACAATTTTCAATCCCGCAAAGTGTTCAAGTTTCCAGCATTTTATTCATCATCAGAAAGTGATATTGCATTAACTGCCAATTTTGATGACATCAAAGATCTTTTTGGACTTGAAACTTTAAAGCCTATTAAGCTGGGGCACAAACTATCTCTCAATCCTTTAGAGCCTAAAAAGATAGAGAAAACTTTAGTGAAACTGGCTATGTCAGTCTTTTGTGAGAGCACAAGGAATGCACTTGAGTATAACTCATGTCAATTTTCAAAAGATTGTACTGGAACTGTTACCTTTATTTCTCATGTTTTGAAATTATGGCATGTATTAAATGTGAGAACAAGAACTGCAGGAAAGCACAGTCGTGACATTACAAGAGATCCTGTACGCTCAGTTAATGACCGGAAACTGAAGTAGCTGGATGAGTTTNAGGGATGATCTTGATGCCAGATGTGCTGCATTTCTACAACCAAGCAGTTAATCGCTCTTTCTTTGTAAACTGTGTGGTGGTAACTTAAAATCTGTGATCAGTAACCCAGTCAATGGAGAACCACTGTATTTATTGTTTGACCCTGTTCATAACATAAAGAACATTTACAACAATTTTCAATCCCGCAAAGTGTTCAAGTTTCCAGCATTTTATTCATCATCAGAAAGTGATATTGCATTAACTGCCAATTTTGATGACATCAAAGATCTTTATGGACTTGAAACTTTAAAGCCTATTAAGCTGGGGCACAAACTATCTCTCAATCCTTTAGAGCCTAAAAAGATAGAGAAAACTTTAGTGAAACTGGCTATGTCAGTCTTTTGTGAGAGCACAAGGAATGCACTTGAGTATAACTCATGTCAATTTTCAAAAGATTGTACTGGAACTGTTACCTTTATTTCTCATGTTTTGAAATTATGGCATGTATTAAATGTGAGAACAAGAACTGCAGGAAAGCACAGTCGTGACATTACAAGAGATCCTGTACGCTCAGTTAATGACCGGAAACTGAAGTAGCTGGATGAGTTTTCAGATTTCCTAGACAGGTGTAAATCACTTGGGGAAACATGGATTGACAACGGAAACATTTGCTTCTATAACACACATGTACAGGACTCTTCCATTGATTGCCAAACACCTTATAGAGCAGGCCAGCTTCAAATATGTTCTGTTTGGAAAACTGCAATCTGACAACCTTGAGAGCCGTTTCGGCTGGTACAGACAACTATCAGGTGCTTACTATTTTATTTATGTGAGACAGTTGATGGAGAGTTAAAGGAAAATTAAGGCTATATCCTTGCTTAAATTTTCTGGTATAGATTTTGATGTAGCATCTGGGTCACTTCAAGAAAGCAAGCAAAACAATCTCCTGAAGTGTGATTTTAATGAATTCACTGCTGCTGTAATGTGAGATGCATTTTTAACTACTACTGACATTGCAGATGCAAATGCCATTTATTATGTATCAGGGGCCATTGTAAGGTCAGAGTTAACACAAAGATCTGGGTACCCTTCCTGCCGTAGTATCTTACTGGATGGTGAAAAATCAATAATCCTTCAAGAAAATGACTTGAATATTGTCAATGAAAACGTAAAAAAGTTCTTAGAGGATATCAACAGAGGTGGACTCCTTTCACCAAGTAGGTTAATATAGAGTTTTAATATAAAATAGGTTATAGAGTTTTTTCAACATCAATATCACTAAGTTACATACAATATGTGTACTTTTCTATGGTTATCACTGATTTTGACCATTTATTGTAACCCCAACCCCCCTCCACAGACATAGCTTTCATAGACTTCCCCCTTATCAGTACTTTACTGTAATGACTGGTAACTATTTTGGGGAAATGGAGTTTCGTCATATCATCAGATAGATGTAAGGAGAGCTATTGATAGTGTAAGAATGTACTTTTGCTTCTAAGAAAAACTGACCTCATCTTGTACACCCTGGAATCCAGTTTTCAGTCCAGATGTTATTATTTAGAAATCCATGGCTAAATCCTTCTTGGGCTGCCTTGTGACAGAAGGCTCATTTGGATTTACTTTAACGATCCCTGTTGTCGGATGAACAAATGATTCCTTCCCTTTAGCAACTTTCTTGTGAAATTCCTAAAGATTAGGATTCAATTATTTCCTTAAATAACGCCATTTTAACTGACCGATGATAAGACGGAAAGGTTTTGAATATATTCTATTAGATATAAATAAATTACGTTGCGCCATTTGAGAATCATTGTTTCAAACAAAGAGAGATTTACTCCCATAAAATTGTTTAAAGGAGAAGAACAATTGCTAGAAACAACTATAACCTAGATCTGGTTGTTGTTTTGCACAGTCTTCAAACGAGCCATTAAATCCAAATTTGTTTTATTGTGTACAAACAAAGTTTGCAAGTATTTGCTAATTTACAGAGGCCATGCTAGCCTTCAAAATCTGGGGTGTCTGTGGGAAGGGGGAGTCATGGGCTTCAGAAATGCTGGATAAGCGTACAGACTGTATCTCTTCTAAACCATTGGTAAGGTTTTACAGAACATAATTGGATAACAGTAGGTTCACGCTCTCCTTAGATAATCAGGATTCAAAAGAAACAAAACTTGTACTTTCTTAAGTTTATCATAAATCCAGGGGTAAATCATCCTCTGAAAATCTGCCACATCGAAGTACTACTTTTGGCCAGATTCATGTAAAAAACAGCACTCCAAACAAGACGCCACTAGTTCGAATGTTGCTTTATGTTTCTGCTTACAAAGTTTCTTTTCACATAAAAAGGTTCAATTCTTCACCCTCGTGCCATTTACCTTCTTCCTCAAATTAATCCAACGACATTTTTAGGATTGACTGAGGAAAGCAAAAAACTGTAGGCCAGTGGGTGATCCATCGCTGGTATAATAATAAAAAAAACCATCCAAAAGCGGTATATTGATGTCCAAAGATTGCCGTTTCTTGTTTTAAATATCTTTTGGCATATTATAATCGTCTTTATCGCTCAAGTTTCAATTTTTAAGTTTCAATGCACATGTTCTTGACGTCAGATAATTAAAGTTCATTTTCATACCTCTGGCATTATTTGCAAAATATGTTCAGACTTTGCACCTAAATAAACAAACTATGAAGCAGGTCTGAAAACATTGGAAGATAGATATGGCTGAACTTATAATTGTGTCAAAGACCTACAGTTCCAAAATATCAGGACAATGTCTTAATTTTATGATTTCAAAAACCTTCCTTTTTGACGATTGGAAGCAAAAAGGAAATATCAAGATTCATATTCAGTAGCTTCTTCTTCAGGCCCCATCTCCTTCCAGAACGTTGATCATGGTCCTCCATCTTCTCTGGTCTTTCGTTACTGTTAGAATCTCAGGAAATCGCTTTGTGTTATTTATCAGGTTCTTCGGGCTTGTTACAAAAGTGAAACGCTGTCTTCTCTTTCTTCTTTTTCCTTTTATTTTTGAAGTCAACATCAAATTTTCCAATCCTTCTCTTCTCAAAACATGTCCCCAAAATTGTATTTCCCGTTTTCTTATTATCTTTATTAGCATGCGGTTTCTTCCAGCTCTATTTAAGATTGCTACGTTGCTAACTTTGTCTGATCATGATATCATCCACATCCTTCTTAAAAACTAGATCTCAACAGCCTCTAATTTCTTCCATAATGATTCCTCAATTATTCAAGCGTCGCACCGATACAACAGAACTCATCACACATTCCATTCTAATTTTCTAAATTTTTGTCTTGAAATGCAAGGTTCTGTTCATCAGTACACCTTTCATGTCACAGATGTTGTCCTCGGCGATTCCGATCCTTATAATTGTATCAGGTGCTTTGAAATGTTGATTTTTGTAATGGCGAGGAGAAGAAAATGCTTTATTCATTGGCTGCTGAAGAAAGCAACGTACCTGTATTCAAACATAGACCTTGCTTGAAATTCTTGAAAAATTACACAAGAAAATTAATGCCAATTGTCAGGACTGCAGATTTTGCTACAAGAAAAGTCACTTGACCCTGTATGCACAGAACAAAATAGAGGCATCGCAGGATACAAAGGTTATCCAAAGCAACACAAGAAATGTCGCACCGCAAAGAAAAATGTGCGAAGTGGATGTAGAGCTTCCTCTCAAGCAATTTCATCTGCAACAGTTGTTGTGCCCATCATTCAAGTTAGGTATCACTTAATTTAGAACGTCAGAGACATTTTGCTACTTGTAAGATAGTAAATCATGTAGAAGAATAAAAAACCACGATTTCGTTGGATTATTTCAACCACGTGCGGAGTGGAGAAATACTTTGGAAATGAGTCTGTTCTATATATGTTCTTCTTACCCAGCATTCAGACTTTGTCCATCGTGACGGTCACTTCATATTCGCTACGCAGCATCGGCGAAACAGGTAAAGAAGGAGTTAATCAACAATAGGCATCCAGCTTATCTGGCACAAAAATAGAAGCTATAGGCTGCTTTCATAGAGGGGAGAGAGCATTGGACCTCTTTGAGAAGGTTATCTCACATTACGCTGTAGAGTCAAGTACTCCCTTGTTAAGCACGGTTAACCTCCCTGGGTTTACGGTGTGTAACGCAAGACAGCAGATATCAATGTGCAATGGAGCAGACTGCAGATAAAAATCATTACACTGCTACAAAAATGAAGTTCAGAATCAGGACCTGTGCGGGTAAAAAGACTCAAATGTTATGTGCTAGGGTATCTCACTACCACTAAAAACACAATATTTTATCCGAAACACCAGCGCAGTTGATATCCTTGGTCTAAGCATTGGCACCAAATTTTATCAAGTACTTCAGCTTACTCAGTAAAACCTTCACATCTAGCCAGCAGACCACCACTTTTGACATTGGGAAAGAAAGAGAAACAACTAAAAAGATGCATCACACAAGAAATGAGGGCATATCTCGAACTAAGAATAGCAAAATATGCGATTATGGAAATATACAGAACTTGCAGGTGCACTAGTAAAATCTCAGGTCCAGCTGAATCCAACAACTGTGAAAAATATCAATATTACAGGTATGCTGCCTTGAACACTCCCATGTCTCCATCTAGTGAGAAGATCAGCAACCCAGCAGACTATTTTGAGGCTTACTGAGAAGGAAAGATGTAAGTAGTGAGTCAAAATAAGCTTTCACTGCTTCCAAAGTTTACCCTCCTGATGTAACCCTGGAGGTCCTCAGAGGCACATCGGCGCTAATTTTGCTTCTTAATACAGACAATAGGCTGAAATTAAAAGGAGTGTATAATGAAATCAAGCAGGCACTAGGGCCAAAAGAGAAAAGGAAATTACAATAATATTCCACAATACAAAATATTCAGATTTAAGCAAATAGGTAAAGTCTTCAGTAAAGCGCTATTCTAAACTGTATGATAGGGANTATCTCACTACCACTAAAAACACAATATTTTATCCGAAACACCAGCGCAGTTGATATCCTTGGTCTAAGCATTGGCACCAAATTTTATCAAGTACTTCAGCTTACTCAGTAAAACCTTCACATCTAGCCAGCAGACCACCACTTTTGACATTGGGAAAGAAAGAGAAACAACTAAAAAGATGCATCACACAAGAAATGAGGGCATATCTCGAACTAAGAATAGCAAAATATGCGATTATGGAAATATACAGAACTTGCAGGTGCACTAGTAAAATCTCAGGTCCAGCTGAATCCAACAACTGTGAAAAATATCAATATTACAGGTATGCTGCCTTGAACACTCCCATGTCTCCATCTAGTGAGAAGATCAGCAACCCAGCAGACTATTTTGAGGCTTACTGAGAAGGAAAGATGTAAGTAGTGAGTCAAAATAAGCTTTCACTGCTTCCAAAGCTTACCCTCCTGATGTAACCCTGGAGGTCCTCAGAGGCACCTCGGCGCTAATTTTGCTTCTTAATACAGACAATAGGCTGAAATTAAAAAGAGTGTATGATGAAATCAAGCAGGCACTAGGGCCAAAAGAGAAAAGGAAATTACAATAATATTCCACAATACAAAATATTCAGATTTAAGCAAATAGGTAAAGTCTTCAGTAAAGCGCTATTCTAAACTGTATGATAGGGAGAATGTATTTACTTAAGACCCCTTGGTTGTCACTCAGATTTTATTAATAAAACAGAAGGATGACAGGAAAACATCCTTCAAATACCCAGCCGAAGCTCTAGACTCGGTTGACTCTTACAAACCACCTAGAAAATATGGGATCTATGCCAAATTCATAAATTGGAGCAAAAAACACCTTGTCATCCAGATACACTAAATGCTCCATATCTGCTGGAAAGGAGGTGAAGTGTGAGAAGAGTTGAGGCACACTAACGTGTACATTGTAGAAAAATAATGGTGACCGGAGGGTCTGTGATAATAACTGTGGCATTTCTTTAGTGTGCAATGTTTGATAGCTATCAAAAAACGCTGTGAGAATTTTAGGATGGCAGGTAAATAATCCAAGACACGGTTTTCTTCCTCACATAACTGCAGAAGGAAGACAGAAAACAAAATCACTAATTCCAACTCTCATAAACCTTACGAAAACTCTTTCCTACCATCTATGAACTGTCCAATATTCTCTCCAAGATTTTATGGTTTCCCAAGCTGGTCTTAAAAATTGGATTTTTTCACAAAGACAAAAAATGCATTGCAAACATTGTTCGTCAAATGCCTTCAGCATCCTGATTCTAATAAAACTAGGTTACGCTTCATCCACCCTTAAATTTCTTCATTTTTGTTGAACAATGCTTTTGCATCACATGCAGAATATATTTCTGTCAATATATAATCGGACGGAAAGCTCTTTGGTCTCCCATGACAAGAAGTAGAGTGAAAAACAGTAACATCATCCCAAAACGTGCATTCGCAACATGACGGTCACTATTTCGAGACAAAAAAAAGAGAGGGATTTTAAACAAGTTGCTGAAACACATGCAAGGTCCAGGTTTACTGGGCCAGGGTTGCAGGATCGCTTTCGTATAGTAGAGATTCCTGGAACCAGATAACGAAAGCCCGACACTTGCTTTATGTGCTTTCTTCAACGAATAATTACCTCTGGCTGATAGGATGTGACTAATAATGCGATCTTGATGGGAGTTGCAATCTTCAGCATGTATACTATGCTGCAGGAAAATTCTTTGGCGCGGTGATGCAGTGCACTGGATGACGTATGAACACCAAACGATCTTTTTTATGCAAAAGCAGTGCGTTGTATTTGATAACGTGTCTGAGAAAAGGTCTTTTCACATTCAAAGGGAAACCTAACCCACCAATCCAAGGCAAAAAGATAAAGAGGAAAATCCGGCAGTCAGCCAACTAGGTCAGTGTCGGGGGTCATTTGCGTCCACTGCTGGAATTCCATCAGGTGTACTCAACTATGCAAATTTTCTTCTGTTCTACTCTTGAAGTTAAAAATGTCCGCAGCATTTTAAATAAACATCTAGATTATTCACAAAAACCTGCTTGGTTTAACTTTCGCAAGAGATAAGCAGAGGTGTAATACTGGGTTGTATTGTATCTCTAGACTTGTTAGTATTGTACAGCAATATTATAACAAGGAAGAAACAACTGGCACAAAACTCGTTGGTACACTGTACTGATCTTTAACAACAACAAAAGTCAAAAGTAACAAACTGGCCTAACATTAAATTGAACTAAAACAAAAACAACGCTAGTGTACAAACAGAACGATAAACCAGTCCATTACATATACCTTACCCGCCTTTGACTGATAAAAACATGCATGGTAAACATCATAAAGAGCCAGGCTACACGTTTTTGAACTTCAGTTTGCGCCACTCAGAAAAGCGATTTTTAGTGAATACATCATAAAATGTATTATTTCTAAGCAGTACAGAAAAGAAATTTAACCATCTCTTGTGATGTACATATATTTACTGGGTTTGACTTATTTTTAGGAATTTGAATGTTAAACGGGGGTTGGTGCTACAATTAAATGGAAATAACTACTTTTAACGCCGCATTTTGCACAAGAAGTGAAATGGAAAAAGCCAGTGTCAAGCAGCAACAAAATCACGATGTAAATTAAACAGGCAATGCAAAAACACCATTCATTTGAAAATGGGTACATGCTGAGGAGTCGTTAAAGGTTTGTTAGTACTCTCCTATTTTTAAACCGCTGACCAAGTCTTTTCGCACATGCGCATTTTTCTATAAGCCACAGGAGCGCTTCCCTAAAATGCTCTGTACATGTGTGTGTGTTTGTTTGTTCAAGTAGCAGAGCAAGGGGGTGAAAGAAAGAGAAAAAACGGAAAAGAAAGATGAAAGGTGGGTAACAAACAGTGAAGTGGGGGAAACGAATGAGTGAAAGAAAGAAAAGAGGGGAAGCCAAGGGAAAGAACGAGGAAAAAAAGAGATTAGGGATAATTAGAAGAGTTAAAATAAACACGGGCGAGGGGAAGGAAAAGCGGAATCAAGGAGGAAGAAAGAGGGGGAAAGAGGGAGAGGAGGAAGAAAAGAGGGGAAGGAGGGAAAAGAGATGTGGAATGGGAAGGAATTTTGTGAATTAAGTCGTTTTTTGTTCTATCCTGAAAAACCAAAAATGATTTGATTAAACTTGCTTGAAGACCTCCTGCGCTTTCATCGTATCTAATTGAATAAGCTCGGCGGTGTTGGTTTTAATCTTTTGAGACGAGTAAGCCACAAGAGAATAAAGATCAGAATTACACCGATCGTTCATTTCAGCTTAGAAAGTAAGAGGTGTACAGAACTAATTATTTTGTTACGTAACAAATAATTTTTCATCAGGGCATAGAAAATGGCTATGTTGTTATTAGCTATTTTCTAACTACCTTCCCTCCCTCAGTGATAAATCAATAAAAAGTATCCATTTGGGGGATTGACATGACTATCGCATATCAGTTTTGAAATTTCAAGCCCCCTGTATGTTAATTTACATCAAAACACTAATTCCCTGTTTTGTTCCGTGGCTTGTTCATCAGGCATTCGACAAGGTAATATTTCTCTCTGTGAGGGGTATGAAAATAGGTTTGGCAGTTTAATATCAAAACAGTAGGTAAAACCTGATTATATAATAATCTTTCTTACCTTTTGTTAACCAAAGATCTGAAAAAAACCCTTAAAAATTGATACTAGTTGATACTCGCTTCTTTACGAATCGACTTACAGTACTACACTCCCATCTGACCATATAGGTTATGTAACGATTTACAATCCTCTTCACAAAAGGTAAACTAGAGAGGTATGCATAAACCATATCTATATTTAAATGTATTCACTGAACTTTTAATACTCCGCAAATATTGTGATCATTTCTAATATAAAAGTTGGCGATATTTACAATTTTTAAACAAATTTTTCTGATATTAAATTGAACTCCTGGAATCAAACATAATACATGCATCAAAGTATGTCTGGCGCCTTAGCTTAATTCACATTGTTGTGAAAAACATATACTGGCAAGCGACTCTATTCATACGAGATGGTATACGGGTGTAATGATCTAAGACCAGCTGTGAAAACACAGGGTTGCAAGCTCGCTTTTTGGCAGATTGGTAGAGAGGAGGAAAAGCAAAATTTTAAGGAATCAAAAAATGGGTCGCAACCTTGTATTTTTTATTCAAACGAGTTTTAAATACAAAAACTAATACTTGGGTGAGGAATAGAAGCCCTGGATATGAAACATGAATAGGCGATCGATATGGCTAAATAGGCCACCATTGGCTCTAAATAAACCCCACAATTTAAAAAATCAACAATCAAATGTTAAAACACAGAAAACCTTAAACTTAAAAATAAAAAAACGCTTGGTGATGGTCTGATCCTAAGTGGCTAAAAAATTCAGTCATGAGGAAGTTCAATTATATTGACTTCTTGTTCTATGTTTCATAAGACTTGCAATCGACACTTCAATTCCGACTGTACTGGAGAAGTTTCAAGGCTTTTCCTCTGTGTGTGTGTGTGTGTGTGTGTGTGTGTGTAGGGGGGCCGCAACAGGAGGGTTAACGTCATTCTGAGCTTTTACAATACTGTAACTCACTTCTACTTTAGCTTAGTTTATATGCTCTCGGTCGTTCTTTCACCAGTTTTTCTCTCCCAACCATTACGAATAGCAGCCAGATGGTGGCGTATTCCAGGAAGAATAAGTATAAATTTCATCAGCAGAACAATCATTGGGAAAAGCGGTTGGAAAAATACCGCTGGTGGAAGAATTGGTTTGGTGAACAAACGTTTGGGATCGTAAGCATCGATACCATAAATAAATACATGGACGGTGGCAAAAAAAAGTCCCAAATGACCTAATCGCGACTGAATGTGATCCCACTCTCTCCAACTCATTCGTGCATTCACCGCAGGCAGCGAAGCAATCCCCAGAACAGCAAATGAAGAAAATGCTAATAGAGCAAAAAGAAGTGAAGGCTCCTCTTTTAAATGAAGTTTCATAAAAACTTTAACTTCGGTGCCTGGAATTTTTTGATACTGTGACATATACGTAGCCTGTTCTGTACCCAGCACAATTAAAGACAAACACAGATGCATTGTTGCACACAACAGCCCAATCAAACCGAACTGTTTCCGCGATTTCAATAAAGTATCCAGCCATTTAGGAAATGGCTTGTATTTGGTGCCATTGCACAACTGAAAAAAACCAGCAAGTGCTCCGGCCAAATAAACGATGCTGAAAAGCCACAATGCTATCCAACAAATGATCCGATTAACATGAAACAGTGCAATTCTTTTGAAACCGGGAAGTCCCGCCTTTTCCTGTGCAAAAAGTTGAATGTAGTAGTAGAGGGTGAAAATAAACGCCAAAATCAATGTTGTTGTCACTGCGATCCTCCACTCTGGAAATAATTTTAAAGAAAATTGTTCAATCGCAACAGCAGCTTTTAGCCCACCTCTGTCAACAGGTGTAAATCCAACCTCTTGGAGTAACTGCATGAGGCGCTGTTTGGCATCCCAATCATTTCCGCAAACGTATGTTTCTCGACTACCCCCAAAGGCATCACTTTCCAGTGCCCATGCAGGTACAGTATTCAATCCTTTCAATACCTTTGAGCGAGGTAACAAAGAATCAAGATGATAAGCGCCACACACATCATTTACGTGCGACGGGTTGCTGACATCGACAACAATTTTTCCAGCTAAACGCCCTCTTAAATCAGGAATAATAGCATCATAACTACTAACTGGAAGACAAACAAAAACTATATCAGCTCTCTCTGCTGCCTCCAAATAGGTGATCAACTCTGCATGGTCTGGGAGAAATTTCCTTCGGGATGGATCGCGAGTGCCTACAAGAACTGACATTCCAGCTTCATTTAAACGAATAGCAAGTGCTTTTCCATGATTTCCGTTTCCTAATATTCCGATTGTTGGCTTTAATCTACAACTGTCACTTTGTTCGAGAGGTTCTAACGGCACTAACTCCAATTGATTATTTTTCATTCCCACACTAAATTCAGTTTCGGCAAAAGGCTTCTTGCTTATTTGCTGAAGCTCCATTACTTCGTATTCTTCACTGCAAGACTGCTACTACAAACATTTACAAAATGTTGAATGGAAAAAATGAAATAATGGCATTCAAACTTTCCCTTCAGGTCAAACATCACCCTCAAGTCAAGGTGTTATTTACTTTGTGATTTCCCAAAGATGGTCTGAGGCGGTTGACAATTTTCACAGACTCTTAACCCCGGCAAAAATGTGAATGAAGACAGCTAACCGTTGACAAAATAGAATGAACTTTCCAAATATGGTATAACAATAAAGTAAGGCGCCTGCTGTGACATCTAGAAGAGGGGGGGGGGGGTCAATGCTCAAGAAAAAAGTATAAATGTGTGTACCTCTAAAAGCACCAGTTGTAACTCAACTGGTGCTTTTAAATAACGAATTAGAAAATATGATTAAGAAATTGAAAAATTTATAACTTTGGATGTTACTTTGTGGTTGAGACATTCATGTTCAATAAATCAATTCGTTTGCTTCAACTCCTACCATTATTAAAGTTGTTTTGCTTTGAATACTATTTATAATTTGTTACTAATTTTATTACTGAAAAAATAAATTTACTGGTTGTGTTTAATGAATTTTATGTATTTTGTTCAAAGCTTTAAAAAAATTAATTCGACGTAAAAAGCTTTTAGTTTATTTCAAATTAAATTGTAGAATTGAAATTGTTGTGAAATAAAAGAAAAGAAAGAAAAGAGAAAAGAAAAAAGGAAAGAAAGAAAAGAATAGAAAGGAAAGAAGCAAAACAAAGGGAGGAAAAAAGAAACGAAAAAGGGAAGAAAAGAAAGAAAAAAATAATAAGTTTTTGTGGCATTTCAGATTATTGTATTCAGAAAGTTGTGAGTTATGGCATGCTTTATGAATCACCCAAGAAGGTAAACACACGATTTCACAAGCAAACAAAACTTCTCCTTGGTTGGGCATCAGGCGGAAGCAATCTGGCTCACTGCAGCAAGTTTATTTATTTTGTCATGTTTATCCCAGAAAATCACAGCAGGGCCTGTTGTGGAAATACATTTTGTTGTTGTTTTTTAATTGGCTAATGGGTGTTTACAAAGGGAAACTAAGGTAACCCAACAAAGCGGCAGTGACTCATTCAGGTGAGAAGAAATTCTCCAGGGTATTGCTGTCAGTGAATGGAGATACCATGACAAAAGGATTTCGTGCCCGTTGCGTTCGAACGCGTGGTACTGTCACTTGCATCCAAATTACTTCAAAGCATGGAAAGAAAAATGTGTAGCTCAGAAAATAAGGGATTAAATAATAATAGGGAGGTTCAGAATAAATTGAGATGGTGGGAAGTTGATAAAAAGAGAACGGCAAGTCTGGAATAAACAAAAGATTCCCAACTTCTAACTCAAAACTTTCTTTTAAATCTCCGTTAATACCTCTATTTTAGGGATATTCAAAATAGTTCGAATAATTTTACCATAAAGGAAGGAAAAGTGGATCGTGTTTATTAAGATAAATAAAAAGCACAAATAGGAAAGGTTACAGCAATGGAGCACAGAAAAGATAGAAAAGAACATTGTACTCTTTTCTCAACAAGAGACATTTCCATGCTACCACGTGAAAATTTAGAAGATCTTTGGGGGATGTTCAGGGAATCTTTGTGGAATCTTTGTGGAATTTTTAGGGAATCTTCAGCTTGATGTCCTGATGTCAAGTCCAAGCCATTTTGGTCTCGTTTTTTTATCTGCAGTGAGACACTTCTACTGCACACTTCTTCTTACACCCCACGTAATACTTTACTGTGAAATACACCATCCTTTTCATTTACACTAATTTGCCTTTGCCACTTGGTATCATGTAAAAGTTTGGTATAAAGGTTAATAATGATTGGAATTCCAGACATTTCGAAGTTCGCTGAAGAAACCCTTGGTTTTAAGGTAAGAATATTCATGGATGCATTTCAGTATCTCTCAATAATTCTGCATAATATTTACGATTTGGCTGGGTAAAGTGGAGAGATGGGGAATGTCACTGAAAAATCCTTTGCAAAGTCAAAGTCATAGCTTTTTAAACTAAATTTCCACTAGATCCGCGGGACTTTTTTATCTGATCTTCTTATCATCTTATCATCCCGTCAACACTAGTAACATACAGTAATGGTAAAAAAATAGTGTCTTACTTCAGCCTAAACAAGAAACGTTTTTGTTGTCGTGTTTTCTAGAATAGCACCACTATTCGAACTCTTTATATGTTTTTGTATGGTGGTCTCAGTTTTAGTTGTTATGCCTTACGTTCTCAGGATATTCCACAGGCTTTCTCGGTGGACACTGTCAAACACCTTAAATAACTTACTGAAATTAAAAACAAGGTGTATTTCCACTATAAAAACTGTTAAATGATGTTCCAGATCTTACCGGAGCTAGAAAAAAAAGTGTTATTCTTTCCAATTATCACAACTGTTAAGGTCACCCTTATTTAGATGTTTAACCAATACATGGCCTTTTCTTTGGCCCTGAGGGATGACTTTGTGTGTCTGTATGTATGTGTCTTTTTGTATGTCTCAGCGAAGATATCTATTTGGTAGGTTTGGTGACATTCCCTTTTATTAATTATGCAAGCAGTATATCAACCCCGAGGCTGTTCCTGCTCCTTACTTGCTTAATCCTATTGTCTAGTTTCTGTTAAAAGGGTTAATTGCTCTTAATTTTAAGAGATGTGGAAATTAAATGAAAATGATATCACCAGATTAGAAATATTTCAGAGAAAATGTCTGAAAAGTATTCTCCGTATCTTCTGGCCCACAAAAATCACAAACAACGAGCTCTACCTTAGGACGAAGACCAATCCAGTAGGAGAGGTCATAAGGTGCAGGAGATGGAGATGGACTGGGCATACTTTGAGAAAGCCACAAAACGATAGCTATAGAGTAGCCTTAACATGGACACCAGAGGAAAAAATAAAGAGAGGACCCCCGCGAACAACATGGCGGAGGAGTGCGGAAGCAGAAAGAAATGACCTGGGATGGCAAACTTGGAACGAATTTAGGAACATAGTCAAAGACAGAGAGAGATGGCAAAGGATGCTGTCAAGCCTTATGAGCCACCCATGGCTCGAAGAGGATAAGTAAGTAAGTAAGTAATTTTAAGGTCATTTGTGGGGTCTAGGGGTTTTTTTCTTGTTCTCGTCAAACCACGTCATCAGATCATTTACTTTTTTGTTCTGAATTTTGGCCTAGTATGTTTCCATGACCTCGTGAATTGGGGTATAATATTGCAGGATAGTCAGTTTGTAGGACGTAGAGATGAATCTCACTCCAATTAGCCTTTCGACAAATAATTCCTTTGGCTCCTTGCTTGTTTGAAATGACTGCTGTACCACTGGTGTTGGGATTCCCCTTACCAGAAAACATAGATAATAGACTCCCTCTAATGATCTGACGTTTGATCAAGGCCATTTATGCTTCCTTACACCCAGGATGTTCCGGTTATGGTAATTCCTTTCTTTAATGACCTGTTATATCATTGCAGGTTCGATACGATACAGACATTTTATTTCTAATTCGGATTATTTAACGCCTGTTTAGGAGACTCTGGTTCAAGCATATGCCAGTTGTTTGGCTCCTTGTTTCATCCAATAGAACCTCTGATGTCTTGTAGCTGTAAGTGTCACAACCACATTTTCCTCTTCTTCTTGTTGGTAGAAATTTTTCAATACATCCTCTTAAGGGTTAAAAGGCAAACTGTCCATTAAAATTGAGAGGAAAAAGGACTCAACTTTTTATTGTTAGACAACAGTTACATTTTTGCTGCATTGAAAGAAGTCAGCTGCTTCTTTCCCATTTCCTAACAGCCTGAATATCAGATTCTAAAGCTTTTGCAAGTTTGACTTGTTTCTGCTGAGTTGTTTTGTGACCAATGCCAGAGTACAACGTAGTGTCACCAGCACACCTGGGAAACCTAGACAAAACAACTTGATATCTGATGCAAAGAGCTTGAATGTTTCGGACATAAATCTTCCTATCGCGCAGATCGCTTTTGAAAGTGGCTTGAGAACNTGGCGGAGGAGTGCGGAAGCAGAAAGAAATGACCTGGGATGGCAAACATGGAACGAATTTAGGAACATAGTCAAAGACAGAGAGAGATGGCAGAGGATGCTGTCAAGCCTTATGAGCCACCCATGGCTCGAAGAGGATAAGTAAGTAAGTAAGTAATTTTAAGGTCATTTGTGGGGTCTAGGTTTTTTTTCTTGTTCTCGTCAAACCACGTCATCAGATCATTTACTTTTTTGTTCTGAATTTTGGCCTAGTATGTTTCCATGACCTCGTGAATTGGGGTATAATATTGCAGGATAGTCAGTTTGTAGGACGTAGAGATGAATCTCACTCCAATTAGCCTTTCGACAAATAATTCCTTTGGCTCCTTGCTTGTTTGAAATGACTGCTGTACCACTGGTGTTGGGATTCCCCTTACCAGAAAACATAGATAATAGACTCCCTCTAATGATCTGACGTTTGATCAAGGCCATTTATGCTTCCTTACACCCAGGATGTTCCGGTTATGGTAATTCCTTTCTTTAATGACCTGTTATATCATTGCAGGTTCGATACGATACAGACATTTTATTTCTAATTCGGATTATTTAACGCCTGTTTAGGAGACTCTGGTTCAAGCATATGCCAGTTGTTTGGCTCCTTGTTTCATCCAATAGAACCTCTGATGTCTTGTAGCTGTAAGTGTCACAACCACATTTTCCTCTTCTTCTTGTTGGTAGAAATTTTTCAATACATCCTCTTAAGGGTTAAAAGGCAAACTGTCCATTAAAATTGAGAGGAAAAAGGACTCAACTTTTTATTGTTAGACAACAGTTACATTTTTGCTGCATTGAAAGAAGTCAGCTGCTTCTTTCCCATTTCCTAACAGCCTGAATATCAGATTCTAAAGCTTTTGCAAGTTTGACTTGTTTCTGCTGAGTTGTTTTGTGACCAATGCCAGAGTACAACGTAGTGTCACCAGCACACCTGGGAAACCTAGACAAAACAACTTGATATCTGATGCAAAGAGCTTGAATGTTTCGGACATAAATCTTCCTATCGCGCAGATCGCTTTTGAAAGTGGCTTGAGAACAAATGTTCAAATAAATAAAGTGTCAATCAATGCAAAAAGAAATATGCTATACATACTACAGAAATGATCTGATATAAACCAGTTTAGTAAATATTGTAAGCTATTACAAATAATCAGAAAATTGTGTTATTCTAAAGGAGGCAATACTCTTTAATCACCTGCAAACTACTTTATAAAGGATGGGTATTGCTAAGCACCTACGAAAGAAGTCACCATACAGGAACCGTTGTCGATAATAAGATGGTGGATACGACAAAACTTGACTATGAGTTTATAATGGATGAAGATCTCTTAGCCGATACCGAGAATGAGTAAGAAGAATAGGAGGATTGATCAATTGATGAAGAGATATCAAATAAAGATGAAAAGCATAACCTCTGGGTGTACATCGAATATTTTCCAGTAAGTTGTTAATTATGTTCGAAAATTCGCTTTTATTTGTTAATACTTGTATGGGCTAATATACCATCACTGACTCATTCCAGATGGATTTCAATATATATATATATATATATATATATATATATATGCGTATGATCAACAAAAAAAGGCTAGATATCTAAGACATTGTCATTGAGCCACAAACGGAAGTCCTCATCAACAGTTTTCATATCACCTCGAATACCTATCAGTTGGCAAATCAATACGTGTTGATGGGATTGAATTTCACCACAATGGCAAAATGGATTGTCCCTCAGACCAATTCTATGCATGAAATCGGTATATCGTCCATATCCACATCGTAATCGATTTAAGAGCACCCATTGTTCACGCTTCAGGTCATGTCCTGGAGGTTTCACCGTAGGTTCAGGAATAAATTGGGAAAGCTGGTTGTCTGTATTACTCCATCGCTGTTTCCACACATTAGCAGCCCAAGATTTGACAGATGCTGTATCGTTTATGGTGGAAGCTAAAAGGTGTATGCGATTCGAAAGTGGAACTCTGCTCTTCAATCTATTGTTTGTAAGTGGA